>JAVQJF010031934.1:0-28541 GCA_036023855.1 Gadopsis marmoratus
TTCACCCATTCACACACCGATGGGGACACAGTTGCCATGCTGGCCTCCACCGGGGGCAACTTGGGGTTCAGTGTCTTGCCCAGGGACACTTTGACATGTGGACAGCAGGGGCTGGGATCGAACCACCAACCCTGGGGTTAATGGACAACCGCACTACCCCCTCAGCCACAGCCGCCCAAGAAGACATAGAAGACATAGCATGACCCAAAACGTGGGAGGCACGTTTTGTAAAAAGAAAAGAAATGTAACAAAAAAAAACCCGGATCATATCTCAAGAGAGATGCAAGAAAGGAAAAAACAAGCTGCCTGCATTTCCTTCTCTGCATCCTCTTACTATTCTGTTCTCTGGAGTACAAAACAACCTCAAGCACTGACCTTTTACTTAACTTACGAGACAATCGGCCATTCAGTCGGGCACACGGAGGCATTCGACCTCAGCAAGGGAAGCGGCTTTGAAGGAGTTTTTCAGTTGGTGTATTAAAAAAGAAATCATGACATGTTGTCTGAGAAACAGGTTTACATAATTACAAATACATAAGATATTGTGATTAAAATGATTTACCTTGATGATTTGAGGAGCACTTCCATTTATTCATTTGCAGCTTTTGTCCTTTTTTCAAGGGCGCCCTTCTTAACTAGTTTCAACAGGCCTCGTCAAAGAAATCAGATGTGTATAATAAATATTATAGAGCTAAATAAGCAAATGTTAGTTTTTGGTTAACCTATTGCTTATGTCTTTGCTTAATTTGCTAATTGCTTAGTCTATCAAATAACGACAAATGCTTAAGTTCCCTTAAGAACATGATTTCCTCCTCCATTTTATTATTGTGTGCGAGCAGCCGTTAGAATAACTCAATAGGATTTAGTTTATAATGACATATGAAACGCATGAAAACAGGAATTCTCGCATTAGAAAAACCTACATTAAAGATGTTGACATTTTATACATCACCTGAGGGCTGAGAATAACGATTGTTTTAAATCGACTCATCTGCTGAAAAATAGTTTTAAAAGCTCATCCTCTGCTGGTTCTGAGGGGACTGACAGTGAGTTGACCCTGTCAGTGGTGTGTTAAACATGGGAACCGATGTGTTGAGGGAACACGTATCATCTCTGCCTGTGGCTGATGCAACCCCGTGGCAAAACTTAACTCTGGAGGTCGTCTGTCGCCTAATCCGAGGCGAGGTTTCCTCCCCGGGCGCTCTCCCTTTCTCCCCCCTCCCTCTGTGAATAAAAGAGGCCGACCTCGTGAATTCTGCTGGCTGACGTAAATGGGCTGCAGTTAACTCACATCCTGTCTGCGCTGGTCAGAGAAGCCGCAGGCAAAGCGCTGCTCCACAGTTCCTGCCTCTGCCACTTGTTTGCCCTCCCTGAACCTCCTGGGACTGCTTTGCCCACAATGCACCTCATCTCTAACCGGCCAGGACACTGTGGCACGGCTGCAGGAACTTCAAAAAGATGTAGTCTGCATGACTAGCTTAGAGAGTAGTGGGCCATGTCTTCAAACGAGGAAGGACTGTATCACTGGAATGGCACATTCAGATCTAACGATTGGATAATTGGATATTCATCCCTTGAGGGCCAGACATCATACGACAGAGGCATAAAATATGTCTCAGTGCTTTGATTATTTTGAGTGAAATCATCTGAGTCTTGTAAAGTTGCGTAATAAAACCAGCTGTGTCTGCATAAGCATGAGGGCAAGTGGAGTGGTTCCCTTTGAAGGTATCGAAAAAAAGACTACGTTTGCCACTGTGTAGCGAAGTTAAAACATCTCAATCGCCCCCTGGTGGCTGGCTCCAGTATAGGTCATAAACCCGCCTCCTCCATGTTAGTGGATGGGATATGGGCCAAACTGAAAAGTCAAACTACACGTTAAATACATTTTTCCCCAATGATGGTTTTTGTAATTTTAGGTGGTTCTTATTACACTGATGTGTTCATTCAAGTGTTAATTTTTCTGATTATTTGATGCTATGGTCCAAATGATGTCACCAGATGATGTATCCGGGGTATTTTGGCTTCATTTTGTAGAATGGGAGGAAGTGGAGACACATCGTCCATCTTTATTTACGGTCTACGGTACGGAGTCACAAAGCCAGAGGTCAAGTGCAAATTTCAAGTTATATGTTTTCAGCTTCCATGTCTTTGCCTCAATGTGTACCCAGGGTGAAATGACATGCGATCTCTAGACACCCAGAGTTATCCTACAGGGGGCAAATCTTCAGCAAGGCAGAAAATATCAGAGACGACGGGGATACCAGGTTAGAAACTTAATATTGTGAATGTTTACAATTTACTATGTAGACTCCTACCTATCTGCACTTTAGGGTTACATGCTGTTCTTCAGTCTACGCTCTACCTCGCACAAACTGTTTGCCTTTACGCCGCGTTTTGTCCAACATGCTTCCACTACAAACATTTAAAGTCCGTCTTTAGCCTTTATTCGAAGTGTGTCAAGCTCACATAGAAAATAATCCAAAATGAGATTTGATATAATTAAATATCTTGAGGACTATAACATTAATGTGTGAATCATTTGGATGAACATTTAAAAAACCAACTCTGTTCCTCCTCTGTGCCTCTGCTGTTATGTAACAGGTGCGAGGTGGAACGGTGTCACCTGCTTTGGAGGGGGTGGGTGAGGGGCAGCCTGACTTTCAGCGCCAAGCTAAATGCCATCTCCACTAGGGGATCATATTTGTGCCTCAAAAAGGTGGAGAAAAAGGACCTCCATTGACTGGCGCACAGTAGCTGGCAGGTTATGTAATGGCAATGAGCAGGAGGCACCAAGTCAAGAAATTATGTTACATAACTGACAAGGCACATTCACACAGCACACTGGGCAGCCAAGTGGAAAACAAGGTACTCTAGTGTTGACAGGAAAATGGACAGGAAAAAAAAAAAGGGTATTGTGTGGATGTTTGGGGGTGAAAAGAGTTGTGTGGCGGGGGAGGAAGGAGGTATTCTGCTTTGCTGGAAGGACACATGTGAGACAGAACGAGCTTTGTGTGAACAGAGATGTGGTTTCTCATTATAATGCACGAGGCACTTTGAGAGTCTCCGTTTAAATAAAGGAGAGGCATCTCACCCCATTTCACCCAAGTCTGTGTAGTTAAAAAATAAAAATCAGGGCAAGAGGAATTCAGCGCCTGAGGCAAGAGCAAGTGATTGAAGAAGAGGGGAGAGAGAGAGAGAGAGAGAGAGCCAGAGAGAGAGGGGACTTGGTGAATGAAAGAGAGAGAGAAGAGACTCACAGCAGAGCACCATTAGTTCCCATTACGTTCTCGTTTATTCACTTAGCTGCACAAAGATGCACTGCAACCATTTGTCGTGCACAAGAGTTGAATTTGGGTCTGGAGCTGGGAGACTTAGTGAGCCATGCTGTGTTGTATCCTGCATGGACTCTATCAGTCACACGCTAACAGTGTATTTCCACTGGGACTGGTCACACATCAGCCAATAGTCCCTGGTGTATTCTAAGCATCTCTGCACCACAGGAACAGGAACAGATGTGACGCCCAAATGCGGACGCTGGGAATTTGAATTCAGTCCAATTTAAACAGCGAGACGTTCACGTTAGTTTTTACACCAGCAGCAGGCGACGGCTTCCTTTTCTGTTGCCGCTTATTTGGGTTTCTGAAAAAAACCTGAACTTACAAAAAGGTCGTAGAAACTTCACACGCAAAGAGAACGGCAGCAACAGTCAACATCAGCGGAGATGAAATTTAATCACCACCCCCATAAAACAGCTGCGTCCATTAAAGTAACGAACGGAAAATAATAAAAAAAACATTCCCCAGACTGTGGCTCACCGCCGCCATCTGAAATGACGGTTTTCTTTGCAGAAGTAAAGAGGAGGAGAGTCAAGTGCTGAACGCCTTTGCCTGCTAAATCCAATATTGGGCAACACCAGCTGGAGGACCCAGTGGGTAACTGCAAGGTGGCCCAATCCCTGCTCTATATAGCAAACCGCCGCCACAAGAAGAACAAGTGGGAGAAAAATGAGACGGGAAACAGACAATTTTCTCCATCAATAACACATGTCCTGGTGGAGATCAGAAGCCACTTTACACCCTCACTCATGAAACTTTAACTGTTGTGCAGACCTGAAGATTCCACCTCAGCACAGGATTTCTCACGTCTCTGGGGAGCCAAGTGGCTGAGAGGAGGGTGTGTGTAGGTGGAGCTGCTGAGTTCACTCAACGGTATCTGAAATCCATTCCTGACATCATGTTGATGCTTCAGGCTGTGGCCAGCAGCACAGGCCGAACTCCCCCCCCCCCCCCGCCTGACCTCTCCCATGCCTTGTCATAGGTTCCGTAGCGTCCCTTGCAACAAAATGGAACTTTAATTTTGTCATTAACACCTCCCATCACCTCCTCCATCCTCCCTGGTTTGACGTGTGCAGCTGATTCCACCCATGCTGCTCATCATCCTCGCCTCCCTTACAGTCGACTCCCCACCCATTAAGTCACAACCCAACCAAAAATAACTCCGCCAGGATGGTTCTCAGTATGTTACATAAAGAAATAGCATAAATCAGAGAGGCGCTGTGACTCCACTCGCTGCAGCGAATTAAGGCTAAATGAATACTCAGACAGGCATAAAATCTCTATTGGGAGGAAAATAAATCTCATTTGTGCACATATTACGCCACCGTGACTCTCGGGACCCGGCGCAGAGCGTGAGCAGCAGCTGTGATGTTTGCTGCCACTCCTGTTACGTAAGAGGACTTCCATCCACTCACGTAATTGATTTTGACCCCCCCCGACCCCTGACAGCGCCGACGTGTGCTGTGAAGTGCAGAAAAGATCAGCACCGAAGAATGATTTTTTTTTTGTTTTGTTTTGTTCCCAACATGCGGCCAAACATAAACACAGGATTACTCGGGGCTAAACCGGACAGCAGTGAGAATAAACCGAGCAGGATGCACATCGTGCGCAGCCTTCAGATTCAAAGCAGAGACGTAAAATGTTTGTTTATGATCTAAGATCCCACGAATCCACTGCTTTGCACTGCTTTCACTGTAAACACCTGCTATGGTATATAGAAGATGCCATCGTCCTCGCTGCGGGTAAGTGTGACTCAAAGCTCTTTGCCCAAGTGGGTGTTTTGTTTCCCCCACCTTTGTTCACAAGGATGCAAAAGGTGCATGTTGACAGGTTTTCGTCTCGCTGAGGCAGCATGATGCTGCTGTGCGTCTCCACTGTGAGTGGGCAATCTCAGCATATGGCTTTTCTCCACTCTTGGCAAGGGCTTTCGTCAGCAACCCTCCAAAAAGCCAACTGCCACGCTTGGATGTTTACCAAAGACAACAAATTAAAAATGGCACAGATCAGTGTCAAATTAAGAGACATAATTTATCCAGTTTTGTGACTATCGTGCAGAGAGGACATATTTTCTCTCGTGTTCGTTAAGAGCATTTGATGTGTTGTAAGAAGTATAGATTGATTGAAATATTTGCTCTGTTTTACATTAACCCCTTTGCCCCTCCGGCTTTTTGTTTTCCCAAAGTTTGCCTCCGTCAATCATTTACATCGCAGGCCACTCTTTCCCTAAAACAAAAGAAAAAAAAAAGAAGAAGCCTAATCTAAGGAATGCTGTGAACTTGACTTATGTGAGAAATTCCTTTGGGAAATGCTGGAAGGGTTTACATTTTCCCCCCATCACGTAACAGAAAAGCCTAAAGCAATATTGACAACACACAGAAGTATGTCTACATTCAGAACTTCAGTGGAAAGTAGGCATTTTTAGTAAATGTAAATTCTGTAGCTCAGCATAGCTTCATTCCAGCTGTGTGAGATGTATATTTTCCCATATGCGTTTGTATCCGATTACACGCACCATTCGTGGCATTTGTAAATGAAAGAACTAAAGCATTGCAAAACAAAAAAAAAAACAAAAAAAAAAAGATCGATCCCCTGTCCGGAGTCCACCATCATGACCCAAAAGTGAATTCTAAAAAGGTGGGACCAAATAAAGCGGGCATCACTTACCGAAATACACCGTTTTGTCACACTTGGGGCACTTTGAAGCCATGTCGAGATGTCGCGGGGGTCGGGTGAAGGTGATGCGTTGCGTGTTGCCGCGTCTCTCCGACCTCTGGCTCTTCTCGCCACAGCAAGTGTCCCGCGTCGGCTCACAGAAGCTGCGGGCATCTATTCAGGCAACGGTCCGCCAATTTGCATAGCCCCGCCCCCCGCCACGCTACCCGTCCCCGTGCCTCCTTCACGTGCCGCGGGGAAATGTCGAACTTTGACAGGCGAGCGTTGCCTGCTGGGAAAGACTGGACGTTGTCCGCGACTGAATCTGAAGGCCTGGTTCCCATTACGTTTCGGCGTTTTCTTTTCCTGCTGCCTCCCCACGGCACGTTTTCGCCGTCACCGTGTCCCTCAAACAGCCAGTAAACGGCAACTAGTAGCAGCTACTCGCCATGCATTAGCCCCTTAGCAAAGTTCGCAAGTATTTAGCGCGCGCCGGTGTTATCTGATGTAAAAGCAAAAAAGTTACAACTCACAAACTGTTCAATATGTTTTTATTAAGTCATATCCATCTGCATAACATGCTCATACAACCTTAACCTGTATATTATAGTATATGTTATATATATCTACCTATATATTATCTGTAAAATATGTCCATAGCATTCCAAATTCTGTACATTGTCTATAACTCCCATTTGTACCTCATGTTTAGAATACATCTTACACATTTATTGTTTCTGCATATATATACTATATAGCTTATATAGATTTTTCTTTTACACATTGTACATATTCATATAGATACCCACGGTACATCCTTATATAGATACACACTGTAATTTTTGCACTTGCTGTATATTGCACTTCTGGTTAGATGCCAAACTACATTTTGTTACGCTGTACATGTACATGTGTATTGACAATAAATTTCAATCTAATCTAAAAATTGGGGACCTGCCTTTGACATTTTCGAAAAAGTGACAATCCGACTTCACTTTAACCTTTAGGCATGGTTGGATGACATGTTGTACAAACTATAGTTCGGTTCAAGCATATTCTTGTCCAGCATCTTCATAGCTGTATTTGAAGTTGTACGTTTTACGAGCAGCACTTTAAGGCAGCATTTCTTTCTCTATGGGCCAGCCCAGGCCAGGCGGGAAAAATGTTGGGCATGTGGTGGGGTACATGCATTCCCACTTACTTTTCCCCCATTTCCACACAAGAGGAGTAGGAGCAGTGTTTGGTTGAATCACAATGCTCTCTTTCAGAGTGAGTGACTGGTAGGAATTTGTTAGGCAAAGGAAGACGCTGAAACGTGGCCCGGGTGGATCGGCTTTCCATTAAGGAGGCTGCTGGCTTTGTGACAAAATTAGGCCTACCAAGGGAGACAGGCAGAGCAGAGAAACAGCTTCTGAATTTCTCTCGAATCCAGGATGACAAGTCCTTGCAATTGTAATTAAAGGAGTCACTGACGGTACATTATGAGTTCCTCCAGCAGCGCGTCTGCCGCTTTCTGCAGGGCCTCATGAGAGTGACTGAGGTCATCTCGTTCACACATTGGTGCTGTCTGGTCTGTCCGCCCAATGACACAGTGCAGGTCCTTGTCCTGGGACAGACTGATATTTCCCACATCTGTGTCCCGGCTGATTAGCACCCGTCAGCATGCCTGTAATCGGTTCCTCCTTATCTCTGAGCTCACTGTTTCAAAAAATAAACTAAGTAAGGTGGACACTCAACGACCTCTATGAGGCAACAAAACTGTACACTGGGGAACGTTTGGGTAATCCTGATCAGCAGCGTTTCCTAGTACCCGGTGTACAGTTGGAGTAGAGAGCCTTCCTGCCTCAGCGCTCACGGTGTGTGTTTCAGAGAGGACATGAGTTCATTACCGTTCACCTCCAGTGGTTTGCTGTGGTTGCAGGTTTGCTGCCAGTTCAGCTGCGGCACACAATCTAGACTCTAACCTGCTGAGAGCAGAGGAGGTCAAAAATACTAGAGAGCGAAATGGAGACAAAGAGGAGGAAGGAGACTGAAACTGATGGGCCAATGTTTTCTGAAGTCCTCGGCTCACTGAACACATGTGATGAAGATGAAAGGAGGAGTATATTATTCCTACTATCTGTACCATAAAACAGCTATGAGGCTGAAAAGTCTTCCGTGAAAGATAAAGTTTAAAAACATTTTCATGGTTGGGGATATATGGTGCAAAAATGAATGATGAGTGAGGGAACAGATGCCCCTGACAGGCTTGTTCTCTGAGTGATATGACCCTTCTGATGGGTGGGTAAAACCCGGGGAGACTGAATTTGGATGTATCCAGGATCTGGAGCTTGGTTCAGACCCACACTCCAGTTTGTTTTTACAGAGCATGTCAAGCATCCAGCCCCATGGGGAAAGACAGGAATAGACAGAGAGAGAAGGGTGAGGTAGTCCTAAGGGCTTAAAAGCATGTTAGTACTTTACTTTTGTAGAATTGCAAAAAAAAAAAGAAGAGTAAATAGAAAGTACATAGAATGTGTCACATCCAAACCTTTTCTTTATCAAAAAGTGTACTTATCAAAGGCGCACTCCATTGTATGATGTTTTCTGTGGCTCTGCAGCAGTACAGAGAAAATAATCCTGATCAGAGTATCTCAATTTAGCTTGAGACTTTAAATTTATAACAGAAAGCCTGCCTTAAGAATGAAAAATGCTACTGAGATGCATTGTGGGAGTTGTAGGATTTAGTGTTTTTGGAGCTATAGTTTCTAAATGTCAGGATAACTCAACCTCTGCTGCATCGATTTTGACCATTCTTTTAAATATTGGTCTTTCAAACACTAAATCGTGGGAGTACCCCTTTAAATATTGTCTTACAGAGGAAAATTGTTAGTTTAAAGCTAATATGAATGGAATATCTATTTGATTGTCTAATAATAGCATAATTGCCTTGCCATTTCAGAAGTAGTTGAATGTAATACTTCCACATGAATGCAGAATTACAGAGTTTAAAATGCACTCAAAAAGGTTGAAACCTACCTAGTTACAGTAATGACAGCCACCCAGAAACATGGTCATCTTTTCTTTTAAGATGCTCTTTGAAAATAACATTATTCCCTAGTAAACGGTGAAGTTTAAAGCCCCTGAAAAGTTTATTTCAAATCTTAATGATATCATTATAACCGTACACCAACTCAATAAGCAAATATCAAAGTTAACGTTTGAAAAAATCATCAAAAATTATCCTCACGTGTTTAACACTCAAAAGCTCCTCTAATGTATTTCCTCCTCTAATGATATGTTTATATATATGATTTTATCCAATTTGACTGACAAGATAAGCAGACAACTCCATAACTGTAACTGTCCATCAAATTTTCATTCAAATATTACTAAATTTCACATTCAAACCAGATTCTCACTACACAATGAGAACCAAAAAAATAGAAATCATATTAAATGACCTAAACAGTTTTACACACACACACACACACACACACAAACACAAACCCACACATTCGGACTCCCCAGATGCATATTGCGGGCATAATCCACACGAGCCACGTGACATGCCGTTTTACTCTGACGGCCCACAGCCTGAGCCCAGCCCAAGACCACAGCAGGCTGCTTCTTCCAGCATGTGGGTGCTAGTAGAACAGAGAGACGCAACCAGAGGATTTGGGTCAGAATGAGGGGTTCTGAAGCCTCTATTTAAAGTGGACAAGCACAGCATTTAAAAGACCTCAGACAGCTGTGGAATTTCTGAAAATGTAAGGACATACTGTTTGTATGGACGACACGTGATCTGTTGGATGAGTGTGCCCTTTGAGTAAGACAGAGGGAAAAAAGAGCCCACATTAATTATTGAAACGTTCCCACAGCACACGCTCTAGAGTGACGATTATTTTAGGAACAGTATCCTATGTTTAGCTCTGTGAGGAGACAGGACGCAAGATTAAACATTCTCAGCAGATGATAAGCTATATGTTGAGTGACAGTCAGACTCTAGGAGACTGAGTGTTCAGTGAGATTTTAATAGACAGATGCTCTCTTATCTCTTGGATAAAGCTGGGAGGACAACAGGGCCGGTGTTATCTGCCCTCTTTCTCTGGGTCTCAAAATGCGATGGACCTTGTCTCCTGAAATGATGCTGTCCTCTTGTTGAGCCACAATACAAACAAGGTAATAGAAAATACACAAATAATGTACTACACAAGCCACACAACTATGGAAATAATCTTGCAATTCTCTTACATTTGAATGAGTCACCCAATTCCAATATAAACGCACTGCTGGTCAACTGTACTGTATTTAGTCACACTGTTTCAACTGGTAATCTAGCCTTCATTAAGACTTTATGGTGTTCTAGAACTTGAAATAATTTACTGAATAAAATGTCCGTAGGCTCTTATGGTCGTCTTGCAGCCACACCAGTTGGAGACTATTGGGAAGCTGTTTCATTGCTGATTTTCCTCAGCTATCTGACTAAATGGGCGCTTCTGTTTGTAAAAGTCCAACGAATGCCATTTTTAGTGATGTGAGTGTATTGTTTTACTTGGCAGATGTCATCACTTGCCGTCGAGGTTCCACTAGATGCACTTCCACTGATCCCATGTCTAATCTAAAAGCCTATTTGTAGCCGTTGCACGCTGTATATATTCAATAAACCTGTCATTTCATTTTCCCCGTGTTTGTTTACAACATGAAGCAAGGGTTGGTTTGGGGGGGTACATTCTGTGCTGCTCCAGCTCTGTAATAGAGGCGTGGCAGTCGTGTTGAATGCCAATAGAGAGAGAGAGTGTGCGATAGAGGCAGCTGGCAGAAGTTTTTCGAGGTTTTGATCTGTCTACATGCCCTGTGATCCTCCCTTTCACAGCACCCGATCATTTCTGAGGGAACCTCTGAAGTGCACGGGAGTTAGACTTTAGATACAGACAACCTGCATGTGCTTGTATTGTTGTGAGTTTTTCATTCAAATATCATCATTAGGAGGATAATTAACAGACCAAATTACTGGTAAATTTTGCTTTTTACATTTCTGGCCTTCGTTGAAGGTTTTCTGCCAGGGATGCATATTAGCTTCAAAATTAGGAACAGTAGGCTATTAGCGTTTGGCAAAAAAAAGGCAACCTACTCATACAAAATACATTTTTTGGCATCAACATCTAGTATATTCTGATAGTTTTAAAAATAATACTTCAAAAATAGACTTCAAGTGTTTGCAGAAGTATTTGAAATGATGAGGGAAATCCTCGAGAGACTCTTTCATGTGTCCTCAAGCTGACAGGCGCTCTCTTGCTAAGTCTGTCCACAAACAATATCTGTCACTGTGACAATGTCTTGCCTGCTTGGCCCTGTCAAGCCCAAATTTCATAATAAAAATCTCAGCACTGGAAAGTTTTCTTTACCTCAGCATTAAACAGAAACTGTCTGTTCCTTCCACACTGGCAGGGACATTACAGATGTAGATGCCCTGCGCAGCTTTGGTCCAAGTCAAACTAACTAGTCACATTCAGCACATAAAACGTTTTGTTCCAGTTAATGTAAAAGAAACAAGCTGTGTGTGCTTTCTGAACATGGGTGGTGCTGCAATGGAAAGCGAACTCTACCAGATCCCCCCCCTGTTTTAGGTGTTTGGAGGGGACCTTCAAGAGACAAGCCTTGGTTTTTACCTCTAGCTTTTCTCTCTAAAAGGTTGGAAACATTTCTCTCATCCTGCTGGCGTCATAGCACAGCGCACAGGGCTTCATGAAAGGTATGAAGCATGTCCCGTGTTTAAAGGATTTTCACATCAATTAACCATACTACAGGATGTCTCAGTCTCCCAGGCACGTGCACTAATAAGCACTAATATATCATAGAGTTAATCTCTCTGAAGACACATTCCAGTTATGTCACAGATGTTTGATTGTCGTAATTAGTTCGTGTGCCATCGTGGGGGCCCACTAAAGAAATGTTTGTGCACAGAAATTACTAATACGTAACAACCTGACAAAGAAAGAATGTTTTTGTTGTTCGCACTCGATTCCTAATGTTCCCATTTTTTAAGTTGTTCATATATCCTGAAGAAAGAGTTGCTCTTAGACTTTTGGTGACTAACGATGAATCTAATTATGCAAAGCATTAGTACGACTTGGATACAAATAATGTATTAATTGTGAAATTCGATGTCTGAAAAGACAAAACACTATTAGTTAACAGTACATGCTTATATACTGTGTGTATACATATATGTATATCTATCCAGCATTGTTCCATGTGACATAACAACCAGAGGTGTTAACCATTGTACTGCAGTATAACGGCCTAAAGGTGCATCACATTATCTCTCTGATCACTCTAATCAAGTACTGTGGAGGTTCAAGATAGATCAGGTTTCCTTCCAAACCAGGAACGTAGCAAGGTCAAATGTCTACTTAGTATGCTAGAAAGAAATCTGTCACTTTTGTGTTTTGTTGGACAAATAATTCACATGGCACATGATTGAAGACTCCAGTGAGACTTCACCTGAGAGCCCATTTTACAGCGCACACCTCTGTTTAATGTTTGACTTATTTCCTGTCTGCTGTATGTCAGCCGAAGACCATAAAGCATTAAATTATATATGTATAATTGATTTCAGTGATAACACATTGATCACAGTGGTCTCATTGGTGGACAACATCTGTTAGGTTGAGTTTAACTGGATGTATATATGTGTATGTGTGAGGTTATGCACGTGAATCTTTGGTGCCTATACATAGAAAATGTTGCTGAATCATTGTTCTTCGAGCGTCTTGACATCAGCTGGCGCAGCTCGGATGATCTCGACCAATAAAATTATAAGCATTCTTGCTGATGCCATTTGCCATTCCAGTGATTCGTTTTTCATGTCTTGAGTGTGGTGGGGTTTTCCCACATGGCACAATCCTCTCACCAACTGCCAGTGCCTCCCTCTCTCCCTCTGAAGATGGAGACACATTTGGCGGTTCACCAGCTGTTTCACACAAAGAAATGTGTCGCGCTCGTCTGGCGGCTCCTGGCATTTTGGCACATGATCTTGCGGTGGAGAGTGAACACATAGTGGCAGGATTCCCTTGCGAGGTGGGGCCAGGGACCTACAAAGGACGTCTTTTCGGGTGCCACATATTCAACTGTCTGCATCCATATCTGGCACAGTCTTTCTTCTCAGTGTCATAGGTTTTCCTTTTTCATTCTGTGAAGGTCACGGTAGCAATAACTTGCAAGTGCAAGATGGTTCATCTCTTTGGATTAGGGTTTATATGAGGGCTTCAAAGTGCGGCTAAGTGTTTCCAGTCAAGCCATATCTGCAGTAACAGATGACAGACTGTAAACCAGCTTTCTTGCACTCTGCCAGAGAGACAATAATGAGGACATAATGACAAAGTTTTTCTTTTACATTTTTGTGTGTCACCATGATGCTACTCTCTGGCGTTGTCCCAGAATTCATGATAACTCAATGAAGTGTCATTTCCCCTGTTAGGGATGGCTGCATGGCTGATCTTTTTTCCCTCCCACTACATCACTGCTTTGTTAGAGAGCAACTAAGAACAATAGAAAAGGCTGGGTGAGTGACGACCCCTGCTGTTGGACTGAGGTAAATGCAACTTAGAGCATCCGGTTTTTCAGTTAGCACAAAGCGATTATGAAGGTTTCTTAATGATCTTGCAGCTTTAATGTTTGTTTTACATGAGCTAAAGATTATGAATAGCACTATATCCAACTATGCATGGTCTCAAAGCTGTTACCCCTTTGTCTCAACTGTCCATCCTGTCAAAAGCAAGACAATAGCTCCCTCTGTAGTCTGATATGAGTAAATACAAGCTGTGTGTCCTGTGCAAGATTGCTTGTGAGGTTACTTACATTTTTAGCTGTGAAATCTGTCAGACAGATCCTGCAGCAGAGATTCATAAATAAAAGTCAGTAAATAAATAAATAAATAAAAGCCTCGTGCCAAAACGTTCAGAGTAGTGAAAACACGGCTAATGAAGTCTGAACAAGGAAATGTCACGTTCAGGACTTGTAGACAATCAAAAATGCTACTTGTGTGACTTGATAGACCACACGTTTTATGAGTATTTTCTCTAAACTGCAATGTGGTGGTGATGGATCTTCAGTTGGAGGTGCAGATAAGCAGTTTTGTGTATAAATGCAAGAATGTGGGGTCTCTCTTAGAATTGCTGTTGGTATATTGTAGATAAAAGCACATGTAATGTTTAATTAACGGTCACTATGCCTTATACCTACAGCATGCGTCAGAGCAGGAGGTGTATAGCTTGTCGTTGTCAGACAAAGACTGGTGCGGCTTAAAACGTAACTGTCACTAACCTGGCTGACAGTGACTCTGCGGGGTGTAGGCACCACCCCTTTATAATGTTCAAGCATCCACCAGGGAACGCCAGTATTGTTCCTTAATAAAAATGATTGACTAATCCCAGTGTTTTTCCACTGTTAATACAGACATACACCTATGTGTAGAGGAGAGACTGCTCTAACAATAGTCCCTTTATTGCTGTACCTCCCATAGTGTCTCTGGATCCAAGCGCAACTCCCAGTGAGAGAACAAATGAGGGAGCACAATCAAAGATATGGAATGGTTTCTGCCAGCAAACAGGCCTAATTGAGTTCCTCTGTGTCTTTGTCTCTCCTGTGCATTTATCTGCCACATGGAGGAAAGGAAGAGGACGGGAAAGTAGCAGAAAGAAAGAGAGGCCATGGGAGGTCATCCTCTGGGACTGCAACCAAACCGAGGGGAGTTTCTGCAGATGCTCTGTGTCTCGAGCCGATCCATCTCCACAGACTGAGACTCATCAGGGAGAACACCTGCACTGCTCTGTAATGTAGTGTTCTGCCTGCGTGCTCGCCCGCCTGTCTTCCTGACTGCAGCAACATCTGGCAGAGGAGCAAGTGGATTCAAATAGAACATCTGCACTTCAGCAAGCAGCCAAGTAAGCAAACACTCCTAATGAAGGTAGTCACAGTTCCCAAATACAAGGCTACATTGTTGACCACCTACATCCCTTTAATTAACACCATATTATGTATTGGCACTGTTTTCTTCTCAGGTTTATTGGGGAACATTACAGCAGCTTACAAGACAGCTCAGTTATTCAGTCAGATAATGGTTGTGTTTTATGCAGAGGTGTTGCACATAGCGACGAGCAGCATAATGTATATGCAAACATTTCAGTAATAATGCTCTTTCATTTCTCACCACATCATGATCCACATCAAGCAAATTTTTTAGTTGTGTTCCCTCTATGCACATTGTCATTGAAAAACATTCTCAAATGCACTATTTTTGAGTCAGAATGACAATGGTTGTACACACACATACATAAAAACACACACAAATGCACAAACACAGTCTATCAGTCTCTCCTTCTTTTTCATAAAAGAGCCCCGGGACACAATACAGGATCCCTCCAATGCAGCACAGCTCCAACATTGAGACTGCACACTTGAGCAGGAGTGCGTACTGTAAGCACACACGATTGGCTTTTAGCGGTCATGTGACTGCAGACCGTAGTCCCCTGTGTTAGAAAACAGTAATTGAGGCTTCCATATGGTATAGATCAGATGTAGCCTTCACCACAGCATTCTTCCAGCACAGAGGCTCCACGCTTGTGTCCACTATGAAAACTGAGCTAATTAAAAACTATTTTAACTGAAAACAAAAGCATTTTTCAGAAGCAATTATGTTTTGATCATAATATACTGAAATATGATCTTATAATAGCCAAGGAGAATAGATGTGTTTGTGGTAGATGTTTAAGAGGGAAACAGTGCTGCTAATCTTTGTTGCAGTAAAAAAAAATCCCATTGTTCTATGGCAGATAATACAAAATCCTGCCCACTTTCTGTTTGCCCACATGCATGCAGGTCCATACATTTAACTAAGTAGGTGGTTGTAATAAGCTTAAGCTCGATAGTCCTACATGTCCGTGTCGTGCTGCCAGAATCCTGTGTTTCCCATAATAACAAATCATCACTCACTGTGCTGCCCTCATTGCACACCGTAGACATAATATTGTGCAACTATTTGTTTCACAGTTATACTCTGACAAAATATGAGCGCAAATATCTGTGAATATGAGCTATATAGAACACTGTATTTGTGAATATACTTGCATTGCAGTATGCAGATTTCTCAGCTTGATTATTATAATGAGCTGGTTGGAAACTTTAATATCTCCCACACCATGCATTGCATGTAGACAAAGGGAAATGATTAGGCAGGAAAATACACAAAATCAGATCATGCTGCATTTATTGGACAAGAATATACCCCATTAAATCTTATCTAGATAGCCTAAAAGCAAATACTACGAAATGCACCAAATAAAGACATAAGACATCTTACAGAAATGTAGTGCCAATTAAACAAAAGTGTGCCGCGCTAACAATTACCCTATGTTATCTGAAATCTTTATCATTTATGTAATTACTGTTAAGATAAACCTATGGTAAACCCATAGGTAACTATTCTTACAAACAATAATTAAATGTAACTAAGGCTATTCCTCTTTGCCAGTAATTGATGGTTCATGGGCCTCACTTGACACCACTGAGCTAAGGGATTTGGGATCACAGCATTGGTATTATGGATGGGACAGGGATGCTTAATTTTTTATTATGCTTTTAAAATATGCATGGGCCTATATATATATATATATATATATATATATATCTACCAACTCTGGGCATCTCCACATTTTTATAAGGGTAACGTTATGGTGCTTGTGGTCCTGTCTCGTCCACTCTGTGTGAGAGTCACTGAGACAGTTCCAAATTAAACTAAGACAACACTGGCTTTTCCCTTCAAATAGTAATGACACTGCTTGATGATACTCGCTCTTGCTTTTGATCTAGTATATATGCTAAATCAAGCCAGATTAGTAGACCCGGGGCCATTTCCACACGGAGATGAGGGATGTTCCCTCCAGCCATCACCCAAACTAGCGATGGCATAAGAAACCAACTAAATAACGTAACGTTTAAGGTAACGTTACCCAGAGGAACTAAACGGGACCGCCGCTGGTTTTGGACGAGCCAGTGACGTCACTCAGAGGTTGACTCGCGGGGCTACAGCGAAGCGCAGCTGCTTTTAAATGTGCTAGTAGCTAACGGCAACAGATTTAAACTTGTAATTAAATCAGTAACTTGTTACGCTACTCCCCCCGCCCCCCCCGCCGGATGCCTATCGCCAAACTTCGGGGTTCGAAATAACGTGCACTGTCTCTTTAAGGTCTCTCGGCTGGTCTGGTTCGTATTGATCAATCCACCATTTTCCAACACACAGCGGCGGCAGCGCGAACACAGCTCCGGCAGCGCCAGCGAGAAGAGAGCCACCCCTCTACCTGGAGAGGAAGCCAGGGACCGGGGCCAGTCATGGCAGCGAACATGTACCGGGTTGGAGGTAAGGTGGTGGTGGCGGCGGTCGGGAGGGGGGGGGGACATTTGAGAAGCTTTGCCGTAATGTTTTTAAGGCGGACTCGCCATGATTCACCGCGGGTCTTTTATGTATGTACAGAGCGTGGTCCGTCTTTCCTTCCCTGCTATTATTTCCCTAAAGCCAAAGGAGCCGTGTGCTTCGCGGATGGTGGTGGTGGTGGTGGTGAGGATGAGGATGATGATGGTGATGGTGGTGACTGTGCGAAGAGGAGGATGGTGACGAAGAGTCGTGGCTCGCTCGCTGAGCTGCCTCCCGGATTCCCTCGTTTCCTTTTGTGTTTCGTTGCAACTTGCGATGGTCCGGAACAACAACTCCTCCGACGTGCGAACGCGACCCGCGGCAGCGTGCGTGGTGCTCCCACATGCTCGCGGTGACACACGGCGAAAGTTTTGCGTGGCGCTCAACTTAGCGCGCGGCGCCTCTTCCACGGCAGCAGCGAACTGTTAGCTGTTATTAGCTGGTCGCAGCAGCAGCAGCAGCAGCAGCTGCAGCTGGATGCTTCTGCAGGGAAAAGTGAACTGGGATGATTTAAAAAAAAAAAAAAAAAGAAGACAAAAAAGTTAAAGGCTACCCCCGTTTTTAAACTGCAAAAGTTGAGATGGGGCACATTTGAATAAAAATGGTTCTTTTATCTGACGTTTTTGCCAAAATTGAGTTATTCACATATTCTTATTCTGAGACAACATTGTGAGGTGTATTTTTTTATTTGTCTATTTTTGTAAGTTGTGTGCGTTTTTGGGATCTTTATTTTAAAAAAAGCGTAAAGGTTCTATCTTTATCAGCTACTGGGGATGGAAAAACGTTGAAGCTCAAGATCTCAAAATCACTCAGACCGCAGACGGAGCCTTATAATTCCAAGGTGGCAAAATGTCTTGCATTCTTAAAGATGTATTTTCACATTTTTCACCTGTTGTTGTTGTTGTTGTTGTTTTTTTTGATTTTTATTCATTTGTACAGGCAACTCCAGTTAATACCTAATTAAGATTCCTGTATTCCCCTCCCACTCATTTTCTGCTTGTTACTCTAATTTACGTCCTGTAGGTACTGCGTAAGAATAAGCACATGCAAGTTACTGCAGTTTTACCACAGGTTAAATAAAGCAGTGGTTGTTTTCCTTCCCTGGATCACTGGACGTGAGAAAGGATGGAACTGTCCCAAAAGAAAAGAAAGGGCAGGATAGGACAACAGTCGGATGCTTTAGATACAAACAAGTGCAGACTTTCGACTCAACGTGACCTTTTATTATGTTAGAAGTAAAATGTTCTCTGTCAAAAAGTGTCTTGTCAGGTATATTGTAAAGCTGGCCGGCCCGTCCTTCCATCAGGCAGGTATTTCCATTCGTGTTTCTGATTGTAGTCTGATGTTCTCCCTGCTATGGTTGTGCAGCTTAACTGTACACAAACATGTGTATGTCAAAGAGAGGGAGAGAAAGCAAAAGTGATTGACTACATTCTGAACATATATTTACACACGATCACTGGCAATTGTCTCGTGAAACGGGATTGCTGCGACTCTCCTTGGCATGGTACCTGCATCAAAAATAGCTTATAGTGAACGTCATAGCCCTCTTATTTTGTAAAATGAAACGAGGCCTACCAGAGAGAGACAGAAAGACGCATTATGTCCACAGCAGGGCAGATTTAACACTTCATCAGAAAAATGTTGCTGAATTTAGTATTAATTAGTGATTTATGCTGTTTCCCTCCCTGTCTGCATATTTTGTAGCTTTGAGATGGAGTATTTTAGCCCCCGCTCTGTAGCACTCTGCAGTTTAAAATAAAATGAATCAAAATGAGTTAAACTACTCACATTATTACCTAAGCAACTATCAATATCTATATCTAAGCTGTCCCGTCTGTCCAAAATCCTAGAATCACTTGTCAACTCACAACTGGCCATAGCACAGATACTACTGTTGATGATGACACTGTCAGCTTGCTTGATTAAAACGCAACACTGTGCTGCTCTCTTTGTAGATCTGAGGCTTTTGATACTGTTCACAACATTTCTGCTTAGCCTACATCTGGTTCAAATTGTATTTCTCTGATAGCGTTCAAACATTTGTTGGCGATGATTCCAAATCGCATCCCTAAAATGATTGATAAAGGTGTCCCTCAAGGATTGATATTAGGCCCGCTGTTATTTACTCTGTACATGCATTATAATTATTTTCTATCTCAGAGTGCAGACCATTAATGTTCCAAATCCTCTCCGTGCTCTAAACGGAGATCTAATAAATAATTAGTCATTCGGTTAGGTAGCAAATTTTCATATTGATTATCGTGCTCAAAAAACAGTTTGTTTCTCCTTTACCATTATACAATCCACTTGTCCACATTAGATTATAGAGACATTCTGCATGCTCATGCTGCTGCTACTACCCTTAACCACTGGCCACTGTCTGTCTACCACAGTGCTATCGCACTCACCGCTGTGAATTAGATGATAAGGATGGATGGTCATCACTGCCATCTCGAAGGCATCATCATACCTGCTGCAACACAGCTTGAAGTTTGAGACACTTTGAGACTTTAAAGCTTTACTATCATACAGTATATTTCTAGTGAATGTTTTAATTAGTGTGGCTTTGTGTGTGTGTAATGGTTGTTTTGAGTGAGAGTAGGAGATTTCCTGAATTAATAAAGCTTAACTAACGAATGCCATAGTTGTTCATATTAACCATAGTTATTGTTTGCTCTTGGTAGGCAAACTTGAAACATTACAAGTAGACCTAAATTGTGTAATAACGTCAGCTGATCTAAAACCTCAAAGCATAAAAATAAACACACCATTCAATTGTTTTTCCATAGTACGATTATAATTTTAGATTAAAAAAAAAAGCATCATAATTGACTGAAGCTTCTCTTGAGACCAATTCAGCCCAACTTCAGAACAAAGCAGAACCCTTTGAAAGATGGCCGCTACCTTGCAAGACAATGCAGGATCGTCTTGCAAAAGCAATGACTTCCCGTGTGAATGAACCCTGGACAAAGGCTGGCTCCATAGTTCCTGATGTCTTTGTTGAAACCGTGCAGGCCACACGCCACTTTTCCTGCGCCTGCAGTGCTTCATCCTACTGCCTTTCCCCACATACACAGGAAAATTAGTGACTAAATATAGGCTATATCATAAGTCTTATCATTTTGATGGTGGGAAGGGAAGAGAAACTAGCGCAGAGCTTTTGTGCACTAGCCACAGAAGTTTAAAAGTCTGAGCCTCCAAACAAGAGTAACCAAGATTTGCTGCAGACTTTTTGCTCGGACAAAAAGTACTCCCCTGAGACAATGCAATTGAAAGAGAAGATTTGTTTAGATCCTGATTTGAATGCTTTAAAGGATAGGCTAACAATTTTTCTGATCTGTGTTAAAGATAAGGTGCCCATATGAACACTGAAACAGGTTTAATTTACTGTAATCATCTTTCATTAAAACACCCTTTCCTAATGCCTTTCCAATGTAAGTGATTGGGGACCAAACGTATTCCTATATTCATCTGAAGCTTTAGAAGTCAAAATCAGCCCTGCGCTACAACGATGCAAGGGGCTGCGTTGGTGGGGACGTGTTGCTTAAGGGACCGGTGAGGCATGACATGCGATCCAGGAAATCCAGTTTGATCACAGATCTCTAAATTTTCAGTTTTCTCAGGTGCCAAAACACTAATCGGAGGTTTATAGTAGTTTGAGATGACATGATTCTACAACTGGAAAGTTATCACAGCAATGGCAATTCTTTTGTCTTTCATCGTGATGATTGTGAGGTAAACGGTAGAATTAAGGCATTCACCTTATAGAGTAATCCACCAGAAAGGTGTTTTTTTTAATATTTTTTTTGGAGCCCTCTGCGGTGGCACCTGCGCTGCACCACCAGACTGCCCTCGTTCAAATGAATGAGGAGGCTGCATTTTTTTTTCTTTCATGCAGAGCTAAAGTCGGTGTCAAACTGTGTTTCTGTGCTGAGCTGCAGAGGAGGGACCATAAAACAGAGGGGATTTTGTACTAAAAAGACTAACTTTAGAAGATACACATTTGATTTGACTAAGACTGCTAAAGCCTGATAAGGTTTGTAATGTTTTTTTGGTTGTTTTTTTTTGCACAGAAGGAAGACTTTTTCCTTTTGCTCCTCATCACTTACATTGGATCTCTTATGGGCCAGTATGAACAGAAGGAATGATCACAGCAAGCACAACCTGTTTCAATCTTCATATGGGCACCTGACTGTTGTTTACAGACATAAACATTTGTGAAGCCTAAGTAAATACTTACACCGAGGCTGTTGGAGTGTGACGCCTCTTGTACAGAGTGTCCTAAATGTGTTGTAGTATTTACAAACTTAAAAAGCGACAAACTTTGTTTTCAGTGCCCACATTTCTTTTGGCTGGTGCTAGTTCTGATTCAGGACCTGCTTAAAGCTGTTGTATTGTTTACTAATTTACAAACTGACTAATTTTGACGGTGCCCACCCACACTTTGTTTGGCCGGTGGCTGGTGTTAATTTCCCACGCTGGCAGTTGCCTCTCTCGCAGGTCTTGTGGGTGTACTCGCAGAGTGAAGTCCTGAGGTTTGCTCGCTGCCATCCTGCCAAATTCAAGATGGTCAGTTGGAGAGATGCATGACAGCTATTAGATTCATTCAACAAAGTGTCCCCATCATCACATTTCTTTAGAGGCCGGACTGCACATGCATCCATAGCAATGAACAGTATCTGCTTCAAGTTATCTGCCTTGTGGCGTCTGTGCGGCACCTCAGCTATTTGGAATTTAAGATCTGGTCGTCTAAAAATTCCCTAAAATAGTTGTTTGAGAGAGAGGTTTTGTGTAAAATCCACCACGTTTGCTGATTAATCACATTTGAGTAAGAACAAGCTGCAGTGGTGGCTGCGACGCAAGTGCAAGACAGATGCAAGATGCTATTTAAGTTGCTGCCACTGTTCATGAGCTCAAAATCCCTCTCTGCTTAAACATCACTAAACAGATTAACTTTCATGAAAAAGGCATCTTTTATATTTTACATTCTGTTGTTCAGTGTGGATTATCTCCAAGGCCAGAAGAGAGTAGCAGAGCATTAAGTAAAAGACATTTGTCTATTGTCTGAAAATAGGTGTTCACCTTCTGCCAGGAATAACAAGGAACCGGAAGGTTAGATGGATGAATGGATGGATAGGTGGCTTAACAGATGTGTGCAGCTGTATCTAGGTTGATCTTACCAGTTAGAGTGAGTGATATCAAAGTGTGAGATTGATTCAGAAGATTAAATTACCTGCCATTACCATAGAAACCTCCATCCATGCTATGACAGTCCGAGCTCCTCCACGGTCACTGCTCACGATGACAGACACACCTTTCAGTGCGAGTAAGCCTCGGAGAGGGTGTGGGGGGTATGTGCGCATGGACAAGCGTGGGCGGATGCTCACGTTCTCCGTTTCCTGCTCGTCCAATCTCCCTTTGTAGCACTAGCCCGGCCCTTTTCATTAATGTTACATGTGAAGTGTACTGTGCATCACCACCACTGCTGGTTTTTTCTATGGCTGCATATGGAGACTCTGTACTTTTTGAATCCTGAATGATTTGTGTTCGTGGCTCAGGTATCGAACGCTGTCGAGCAAATAAAGTTCTAAGTAGATGCTTGATGGTGTACTTCAATCACATTTACCGGATTTTAATTTTATTTTCTAGGCAAAGTTCCCGTCCAGCTGATTGTATCAAGATTACTTAAAACAGTGATACAAGTTTGTGAATCAACAAAATAAGGCATCCCAAAATGTTTCTTAATTAGTAACACAACTCCTCAATAATTTCTGACCATACACATTTCTAGTATTTTGTGAGTTGGTCTGACTGCTTCCAGTTTGTGTCTGTGCCTGCTTTTGTTTTGCTGTATATTGCGTGACACCAAGGGCGGGGAGAACTGCTTAGATGAAGCACCAGGACAGGAACTGTCTTGATATTTTATTTTTTTTTCCATCAGGTGATCACCAAATGTTGTCAGATAGTGTGGTGGATGCTGTAGCAGAGCTGCTTTTTTTTAGGATTTATAAGCTATAATACACTAAAGCACTGGTATCCAACATGTTTGACTTGTGACCATTTATAGCCAAGTGACGTCTGCTCACAATCCGTCGTCACAGATTGCAAAAATGTATAGTTAAAACAAAGAGTGGGGTTCTCTTCTCTGGTAGTTTCACTTTAATAGTTTTTAGACTCCTGAAGAGAGAAAACTGTCAAACAGCTGAGATTTTAGAAATGTAAGAAAAGAATCACCCGACCATCGCACTTTGGTGTAGAATAAAAATGAAAACATCACTTATGACAACCTTTTTAACTTATTAAACAACCATCCAACAGTCAGTTTATACCAATCATTCAGACCATCAAATTTTAAATTCATCTTTAGACATCTTGGAAGTGTTGGCATAGATTGTAGAATTATTCCTCCATTTAGATGCTGAACCATACAAAGATTGAATTTATGTGTTGTTACGGCCTCCACTGTCTGTCATGGTTTTCTCACATGTGGTACTTTGGGTTTTTTTTCCGGGCAGGCAGAGGTGGCATGCTGGAATTATGCCGGTCAAGTTTTTTGAAAGCACCCTCTATAACGTTAATAATCCTCTTCACCGTTTTATGGTGTTTACAACTCAGATTATCCAAAATTAACAAGTTGGATAGCATCATGACAAACAAACCAATGTAGAAACTGGATCCGTTTTTTCAAATAAGATGCAAGTGTGTGTGTGTGTGTGTGTGTGTGTGTGTGGTATGTTTTTCCAATTAGTCCTCCACCTCACTGTCAATTAATATACCTTTCTCATAGACTTATTTACTCATTCACCCACTTAACGTTCCTGCTAGACTGTGTACTTCTTCGCCTGTCTGACAGTCTCCAGTCTCTCTCCTCATCCTTGTATCTGTCTCTCCACCAGTTATGTCATGTTTTCCCTCTCTCATCATTGCATCTTTCTCTGGCCTGATTTGAATCAGCCCAGCAGACTCTCTTTTGGGGCTCAGTAACATGCCTTGATTGGCTCACACAAAACTCGACTGCACCATGACGTCACTGGCGTCGGAGCCTGCTGATTGGCTGACTGTGGGAGCGGGGGATGGAGAGTGTGGTGTTTTGGGGGGGGGGGGGTTATACGCGGATTGAGGCAGCAGGAGGGCTGATGGGAAATGGAGAGACTGAGTGACGCTGCTCAGTGCCTACAGGCCCTCTCTCTCTCCCTCTCTGTTGCTCTCATTTTGAGTTCCTCTCCAGCTCGCTCTCTACCAGGCTTCAGCTCCTCACATGGTGGAAACTCAAACAACCCACTCTTAACCGTTTTCTTCCCATATTCGGCTTGTCTTGCTGGAGGCGGCAGGATGGGACACGGGCTGAACTTGAAAGTAATTCCATTCTTGGCAACTTATGTTCACGAGCCAGGAAAAAAGGAAGATGGTGAGCTTTGCCCAATATCCCACCTTCACAGTGACTCTAATGTACTGGGAAACGTGCTGTCACCAACCAAAAAAGTAACGTAATGTGTGGCGGCTATTCACACCCAACCCCGCACCAAAACTGAATGCTCGACATGTGGCTCTGCTTCAGTTTGAAGTGGTCATGACGCATTTTGGCTCTCTGTTAATGGGTCCCTCAGAGCTGGCGAAAGCTGAAGGCCGCAATTAAACAACACGTCTCTCCTCTATTTGTCAAGAGACCCGTCCCTGTTTTTGAGCGTGAAACAACTTTTTGCACAGGGTTCTTTTGAGCATTGACAGTTTTATTTACCTTTGTGTCCAGCGAATCATTTCTTTTTTAGCAGGCATTCTTACGTTTTTAACAGTGTATCCAGTTACTATATGTACATTCACATTACCGCTGCAACAGTGAGGCGATCAATCAATTTGTCGATCGATGGAGAATTAATTTTGATTATCTTTGATAACCGATTGATCATTTTATGTAATTCACCAAGCAAAAAATGCCAGCCGTACTGGTTACAGCTTCTCAGATGTGATGATTTGCTGCTTTTAAAAAAAAATGTTTTTTATGCATTTCATATCACTGAATGTCTTTCAGTTTTGAACTGTTTGTTTGATAAAATAAGCAGCTTAAAGAAATCACCTTGAGCTCTGGGACCTTGTCACAGACCTTTTTCACTTCTTTCTGCCACATTTTATTGACTAAACTGTGACTTGAATTTGAAGACATCATCACCCTAAACTCAGGGAAATTAGGATTTTTGTAAAAACAAAATTTCAGACATCTCGCAGATAAAACAATTAATCTTAAACTACAGATGAATTGACGATGGAAATGATAGATAGCTGCAGCCCTAACTTGCATAAGGAGAGCAGTATGGTATCTTTCACTGTTAGCCAGTGGGAATTAAGTTCAGGGTCTATAGATATTTATCCACCAATTATTTTCTCGATTATTCAATAAATTTTTTCATCTAGAAAAATGGGCTAGACTACGTAAGGTGATGTATACAAATTGCTATTTTTTGCAAGACCAAGTGTCCAAAACCAAAATATGCTCAGTTTACTTGGATTTAAGATGAGGAAAAGGAACAAATCCTCAAATTTGAGAAGGTGTGAGCGTCGTGGGCATTTGCTTGAAAAGAAACCATTGATTATCAACATAGTAGCCAATACATTTTCTTGTGTTAGACTAATCGATTAAACAACAAACTGTTTTAGCTCTAATCAAGTTTGTTGCTGGCTGTGGCTTTTCACTAAAGGGATAGAGACTCACTCACTTTCTCAAGCTGCAGTTTCACAGCCCAGTCAGGTGACCAGAACTAGTCACAAGCCAGTTTCTCTGACCGCTGACCCCCCAGCCTGCTGCCTCCCCCTGTGTTTTAGAAAACGAGCAAGTCAGATATCATGTCTTCATTTTGTGTCTCGACGCTGCTCAATTTCAGGTTGGCGTATTTGATATTCAGTAGCAGGACGGAGATGTCACAGTGTCAGTGGAGTCTAGTAACAAGCTGTTACAGGGTGAAGAGTAGACAGGCATTATGTGACGATCTCTCCCCGTCTCGTAGCGATGTTGAGGAGTGAATACTGTATGTGTCTGGTTTTCCGAAGAAGCTGTTATAGAAATTACACTCAACATGGTTTCTGAACTACCGCTGCTGCTTTGGTTAACCCACAAGAGGAAGTGTTAAGTTCTTACATCTTTATTCAAATGAGTGCTGTTCAATGCATAAAACGTATTAGGAATTATTTAGTTGAATTTACTTCATGCTGTACGTACCTACAGCTTTTAACCGCTTGAATCACAGATTCAACTTAACATTTGCAATTTGGATAGCTCGAAAGAAAGTGTGAATCTGTTCTATTCAGTTGTGTGGGTGGAGAGAAGGACCAATAGGGATAGTGGACCAAAATGTTTTCCAGTCAAGAAGTAAAAGGTGTGCCCCTTACGCTGATGCAGTGGTTGCTTTTCTGAAGTGTGGGTGAAGAGTTTAGTATATCTGCCTCTTCTGTCTCTGAGATGCTAGATTTCTCTTCATTTTTTTTTTTTGACAGATGAACATGGGTTGGGTGCAAAATATCAAGTTCAACAGACATAATGTTTATGTGTACTTATGTATACTTTTATAGTTTATGTGTGAAAATAATTCAGTTATCAACCTAGATTGTGATTACTTTCATAGTCGTTTGAACTGTTTGGTTTTTTTGCCCATCATTTTCCCGGATCCCAAGGTGATGTCTCAAATAGCTTTTGTCTGACACTTCTGACAACTCCGAGATATTTTGCACTTGCGTCAAGAACAAGTCCAAACCAGGTTATGTTAGCAAGGACTCAGTGTTCTTCCTACTGTTGTTCATAGTGAGAGTCAATGTTATATAAAATCAATCACTCATTATATTCTCTGGAATTGGGACAGTTTAAAATTTGATAGGAACAGGAAACATACATTTGTAAATGTGCTTACAACTCCGAGAAACAAAACATTGTAATGGAAGAGGCCGGTGACCGAGACAAGTCTGAGTTAATTGGAAGGGAAACGTCTCGAGACAAGGGGCTGAAACAATCAGTCAAGTATTCTATCAGAAAACAGAAAAGAATCAATTAGTTGTTTCTGTCTGTTTTCAAAGATGATGCTCAGGATCCAACTTCTCCAATGTGAGGATTTGTTGTTTATCTATGTTTTATATAATTGTAAATTGAATATTTTTGTGTTTTTGGATGGTTGTTTCAGCAATATATCCTTTATTCATGTGGCAATGTTTATATTCTGGAGCTATATTTGCCAAAAAGAACAAAAACTAAAGTGGCCCAGAATACAAAATATAGATTACAGAGTGTTCGAGTATTTGTAGGTCGATTTTTTTCCTATGACTCTGGCAGTCATAGTAATGCAAGATAGATTTGTATGTCTGTACAGAACCGGGGTGTGCGAGCATGATGAGTGCATGCCTAAACCAGTTAGTGTTGGACACAGGAGGTGCAGGAAGTAAAAGCCGGAGTTAGTGTATATCGCCGTAACGCAGGTGGAATTTCGGGCGATCTCTGGCATAGTCGGTCAAGAAGACTAGGAGGGGAGCCTGGAGGAGTGCGGGGGATGGGAGGGGTGAAGGTAGGATAGCTCCACCTCCAGGCAGCCTTCCAAGTGTGGGGTATAATCTGACTGCGCTCAACCAGGACACATGCAGGGCTAAGACCAGGCACCCTACCAAGACTGGGGCCTACGGGGACATCCTGGTGAGAACTAAGCCTCCAAAGGGCCTGGAGCAGTGCCAGGAACCACACACACGCACACACAAACACACACATTTGAATGAATTGTAAAGTCACACATGCGTGGTAAAGTGCTCTCGTATACACCCACACAAATGCAGATGCACCGTGCACGCGAACAACAACAACACACATTCAATTTCAATTCAATTTTATTTATATAGCGCCATATCATAACAGGGTTATTATGTCAGGGCACGTTTTCCATATCGAGCATGTCTAGACGGACTCTTTATTTACAGAGACCAAACAATTCCCACCATGAGCAATGCTAGGCGACAGTGGCAAGGAAAAACTCCCTTTTAACAGGCAGAAACCTCGAGCAGAACCAGAAACAGGCTCTGGGTGAGAGGTCATCTGCCTCGACCAGTTGGGTTGAGAGAGAGGGAGGGGGAGA
>JAVQJF010031946.1:0-20080 GCA_036023855.1 Gadopsis marmoratus
GGCAGGCGGGCGGGCGGGCAGACAGGTGGGAAGGGGGGTGGGCAGACAGGTGGGCAGACAGGCGGGAAGGGGGCGAGCAGGCAGGCGGGCAGGGAGATGGGCAGACAGGCGGGCAAAGGGGCAGGGGGGCGGGCAGATAGGCGAGCAGGGGGGCGGGCAGACGGGCGGGCAGACGGGTGGGCAGGGGGGCAGGGAGGCGGGCAGGCAGGCGGTTGGGCAGACAGGCGGTTGGGCAGGCAGGCGGTTGGGCAGGCAGGCAGACTGTAAAAATGAAAAAGTTGAGAAAACACAAATTATCAAGGCAACATGATTCAAGACATTTTTGAGTTTTCTCTACTGTTTACTACTGTTGTTGACTTCACTAAGGTTTACAAGTTTAGACAAGAGTTCAGCCAACTTGGATTTTCTTGTTCACCTAATTATGATATTCATGTGAGGCTAACAATGAAAATTTTGCTTTAATTCCATGCAATTCTACCTTCAACAAACACATCCAAATTCCGCTTCAGTTAAATCAAACTTTTCCCTTATAAATCAAGGAAAATGTTTGTTTCTGTAATCATATATAAAATAAATAACACTCAGATAAAGTATCTTTTTATTCCTCTTTAAAACATGGTTGTGCCATGAGGGTTAACAGTTGACACACTGAGTCAAGTCTGGCCTCAAGTACAAGACGCGTGCATTAAACATGTACAATACTGTAGATAGTTAACAATTCCACAAATTTCTTTTTCAGAGGAAAAAGATGACACTTCAAAAATGACTAGCAAGTGTATGCATACACTGACAAGAGCACTGACCACAGTGAACTAGACCAATTAACAGTTGTACACACACGTACAATTACATGCAAAGATATGAACAAAGCCCTTTGTGCATTGCTGACAAGTGTGAAGAGACATCGTTCTGTTTAAGGCTGTTTCAGGTTTCTAGATGTAAATGTCCTTAATTTGGGATATGTTGCAGAAAACATGCATTTCTTTCAAATGCACTTCTTCAGGCCTTTGAATATGGATTCTGAGGACTGTTTCTGATTCAGCTTTTATCCATCAGCCCAAAATAGGACTCATCAATGTGATGAGTACTGGCCTCAACTGATTCAGCACAAAGAAATTAAAGAATAAAATCCTGTGCCTGTTGTGAAGTGGCATCTCACAAATCCACAAATTTCTGTTTCACAGGCAGGGGACTTCATGCTTAAAATGAGTATGTGCAAGCATGTAATACACTGAAGTTTTACTTGAGCACTAACAGTGAACCTGAACTTCAATTAGTATGTGCCACAGTGAATTTATACAAAATGCAAAATCAGAAAAGCTTTATAGTAATGAGGAGGATCTCAGCAGGCGAGGCACTAAAAGTCCCCAGAAGGTCTTTGCTGGTGATCCGATGAAGTTCTTCAGCTGTCTGAACAAAACAATCAACAAAGCAATGTAATTTGATTGTAACCACACTGTCAGGGCTGTTCTGTGCAGAAAAAGTTGCTCCGCCACACTCGCCGTTCACCATGTAGTGTTGTCTTGTGCACACATCTTTTCCTGTTCATCCATATGCGTATTAAAATTTTGCACAGGAACGTCTAGACCCTCCACAAAATGTTAAGTAATAATTATATATAAAATATGTAATTTAGTTCAGGCAAAAAAGTTCAAGTGGATCAACAATTCAATAAAAATCGGACCATGACCATCCATTGTTTCTAGTTTGACAATTACAGCAAGTGACATACTGGGAGGACATCGAAATGTAGAATTTTCATGGCTTCTCGCAGTTGTGTGTTATCTTGAGAGGTGTGATCGTAATGCACCTGGTGTTTTAAATACACATACACAGTCTGGGTGGATACGAGGCCAGTTTGCACCTTTTCCCTGATGACGACGACGACGACGACAGTGTTTTAGAAGAGTCTTGTGAATTTGCACTCCTCCCCCCCGAAACACAAGAGATATACTGTATATATATATATATATATAACTGAATATGTCCTGTATATATATATATATATATATATATGTATAGGACATATTCAGTTTTGGTAAAACCATTTTTGCTGCAGATCCTGTAATTTTCAAACATAGAACAACTGTCAAAATACAACTCTGTTTCACCAATATGTGACACATCCCATTGAAAGTAGTTTCTAATTTTCTTACCAAGCACATAATGTGATGTTTCCATTAAGAATCTGTTAAAAACTGCATATGTAACATTACTGTATAGCAGGGGGGGGCAATTAATGTTCCCAAGAGGCCGCATGACAAACTGAGACTGTTGTTGTGGGCTGGAACAATAAGCTGAACTCAATATTCATTTGATTTCTTTATAAAAAGCAATAAATTGTGTGGTTTTGATAAGAGGAGATGTTATGAAAATGTGGAGCAGGAATAGTAAAAACATTTAATCAACATTCACAAAAACTAATTTGAAAATGAGCATGTTCAAAGAACAATATTAAATTAACTTTATACAAAAAAGTAACAAGTACGGTTGTTATTTAGTTTAAAGTCCAGTTGCTTTTTTTCAGTTCTTTTTTTCTTGGTCAGTGGCAGAAATCCGGTCTGTTAAACTGAAGTCAGGTTGGATGTCTGAGGTTTAACTCAGTGTTTTTAGGGTTGTTGTTGGAAATCACAAAGCTGGTTTTGGCTGCTCCATCCCATGATGTGTGCAGCTTGGTAAAAAGACCTTGTTCATTTTGCAGATGTCCGTTCCCACAATGCATCAGTGATGTTCTTGGATTTCTCTGCATGTTTAGTCTGGTGATGACGATTCAAACTGTGATCCTTAAACTCAGCATCTGTCCTCCACAAACTCAGCACACGGCTTCACCTTTAACTTCATGAGTAAATAAACATGTAGAAGTTCATGTTTTGTTCAAAACTCTACATTCTGTATCAGTCTTTCTTTTTATACGTGAGCTGACATTTTTGGGGGCTAACAGCTGACTTCTCTTGTAAACAGCTGTTCACCAAAACATGGTGAAGCACGGACAGAGGTACATTTGAAAAGACAGCAGACGCTTTCAAAATAAAAGCAATGATCAGTTGTGTTGCGTGAATGATGAAGACTTTTACCATTTACCTCTCGCGGGCCGGTCAGGGACAGCCAGAGGGCCGGATGTGGCCCGCGGGCCGTGCGATGCCCAGGTCTGCTGTATAGCCTACAGACACACCTAATGGTTCTAATGACATTTTATATCATGGCAAAATGCTTCATTATAATTTTCAGGGATGCAAACAGGTAAGGGGTAAAAAATGGGGGGGGGGGCTGAATACATCTGCAAGATTAAAAATATGTTGGAAATCAGCTTTGTCTAGTCTTTATGCATAGATACATGACAAATAACATGCATAAATGCAGAAGTTAATTCAAACATTTGTCTTTATTTACTATAATGAAACAAACTATAAGAAATTGTGCTATTACAGTACGCCCAGCCCAAAACTGAGTGAAAACTGAATATGTACTCAATTAAAGTTATCCATATCGCATTTATTGAAGACAAAATTAGTTAAATGTAATCAATTCTGCATCCAGCCCGATGTTAACCTGTGGTCGGGAAGCACCGGGGAAGCGGTGTCCAGGGTAGAAGCTGTCTAAGTTCAGGGTAGCCCCCTTCACTGTAGCCAGCAGGTGGCGAGCCAGACACGTTCACAGCTGTATCACCGCTAACGTCACGGTCGGCTCCGGTCGATGGCTCCAAGGAGCGCACTCTGTCTCTCTACCGCACACTCGCTAATTTATACAGTAACCAGGGAGGCAGAGAGGCGGGCAGGCAGGGCAGAACAATGCGGCCGAGATGAAGCCCAGGTCTAAATCCTGCATTGATGAGTGGGTGAGGAACAGGTGATACAAGAGGAGAGGAGGATCACCGATCACCACGCCTACTGCAGCAGGAAGGGACAGCACTCACAGACAGACAGGGGAACACCGAGGAACTAGTTGTTGAACTAAATGCGAAATTCTTTCCCATTCTTGCTTGATATATGACTTCAGCTGCTCAACAGTCTCTGTTGTCATATTTTGTGAAATAAGCAGGGACGTCCCTGAAAAAGACATCGTCTGCATGGCATGTTCCTTTCATCATTAATGGTGCCTTCACAGGTGTGCAGGTTACCCATGCCATCGGCACTAACCACCCACATGCCATCACAGATGCTGGCTGCAGAACTTTGCCCTGGTAACAATCTGGATGGATCGTTGTCCTCTTTAGTCCGGAGGACACGACGTCCATGATTTCCAAGAACAATTTGAAATGTGGACTCGTCAGATGACAGAACACTTTTCCACTTTGCGTCAGTCCATCTCAGATGTTGATATATGGCTTTCGCTTTGCATGGATGCAGCGACGAACTTTGTATAATGACAAAGATTTTCCGAAGTGTTCCTGAGCCCATGTGTCCATCGCAGAATCACGTCGGTTTTTAATGCAGTGCTGCCTGAGGGGTCGAAGGTCACGGGGCATTCAACGTTGGTTTTCGGCCTCGCCCCTTACGCACAGAGGTTTCTCCAGATTCTCTGAATCTTTTAATGACATTTCAGACTGTAGATGGTGAAACCCCTAAATTCCTTGCAACTGTGCGTTGAGAAACATTGTTCTTAAACTGTTGGACTATTTGCAGTTTTTCTTCGCTTGTCAACGCCTGAGCATTTCGGGGATGTTCCTTATATATTTATTTTATATAACCATGAAACTATCCCCTGTTACCAGTCAGCCTGTTTACCTGTGGAATGTTCCAGACAGGTGCTTTTGTTGCTCCTGTCCCTACGATATTGAAAGTTGGCATCAAATTCAGAATGAGTGTATATTTACAAGGAAACAAAAAGGTTTATCAGTTTGACCATTAAATATCTCGTCTTTGTACTATATTCAATTGAATATAGGTTGAGAAAGTATTTGCAAATCATACAGTACTGCATTTGAGTAAATGCACTTAGTACTTTCCTGTACTTTCTCATAACGTGAGCATAATGTGCAATTGGACGCAGAAGTACTTCAGGTGTTTGAATCAGATGCAATCAAAGGAATTATTTTGGAGATCTGCATCATTCCCAGACACAGAGAGGACATTCATGCTCTTGTCCCATCGGTGTACCAATGTAGAGAGACAATTTGTCTCAAAGTGTGTGTTTTTTATCTGCTCATCTCCTGTTGACCAAGTTTGAAGGTGACTTTGGACAGAAACCACACGTCGCTCTTGTTATTCTCCCGTGAGTCTCTTTCTCATTCTCCTCATTTGTCTTCCTCTCTGCACTCTATTTTTTGCCTTTCACTCGCTGTTTTTCTATTTCTGTGCCTCTGTGTCTTCGTCTAGTCCGGCTCCCCTCGCTAACCTCTCAGCTGGAACGCATTGCAATCAGCATCAGCTGCCCTAAACGAGTGTTACACACGAAAAGGAGGAACTATAGCAACTTCTGCTCTGATTGAATGTGTGTGCGTGAGTGTGTTTTCAACAGATGTTGTGTGGCAACAGTTCTATTCACCAGTAAAATGGGAAATGATTTAACCATTAAACACCACCTGTAAGGTGAAGTATTTATCTGCTGGGACTTGACAAGACTGGTGACATTGAAAGTGTACAACAGCTTAAAGTGTCTATGGCTGCTAATTGTCTAGCCTGTTGAGCTAAAATCAGACCGTACTATATAATTTTCTCGGGACATCAAGCTGTAATTTCGTCACTGTATATTAATGATATAATTACCTTGTGTCCTGATTACAAGATAATAGGCCTTCAGAAGTTATTAGAGCTCTTACAAACCACTAGTCTAAGTGATTCAATTTAAGAGACCATTAACACCGAGGTAGCTTAAAGAGCATTGGAGAAATTGAAGGTTTGTCACGTATCAGTGCTGTCCTTCTGGCCCTACCATTCATTCTTTGTTCCAACACTTGTAACTACCTAAGTTAATGTTTACCTGACAAGCGATGCTAAAGATGACTCTCTGAGATGCAAAAGAGGAGGTATCAAAATGCTACAAAATCTGTACCTTGGAGGCAGCTGGATTGGCGAGATCATGCGAGAATCCACCTCACCTGTCCGAAAAAGACACTAAGGATGTGTTACTTTCTGACTTCCCTCCGCTGTCGGTTCAAACATGATTCTAGAAAATAAATGACTCAATGTTGAGCAACATAATCACTGCCTGGATTATGCCTTTTTTGGAGTGATTGAAGTGTTATGTTTATGTACCACACATGAATCTTTTACAACAAAAGAACTTTAGTTAAGCTTAGAAACAGACCGTGGTTTTGGTTAATAAACACGCCACATCTTTTGCTTCAAGTCAGGGTGAAGAAGTAGCTGCTACTGTCCAGTTGTCTTGTATTGCAAGATCAGATATTTTGGTGGAGAACAAATGAAATTCCCTCATCAATAAACATTTTACTGATACAGTCAGTGTCAACATTTTGCGACTTGACGACAGGATATTAAAAACAAATCAGGAAATATAGTTTAATTTTTTCTTAAAGGAAATTTTCAATTTTGCTGACTATTTTCAGCGGTGGATGAATCCACATTTAGTGCTCTTGTGAGTATTTGGGGTAGCAGGACAGGCATGTGTATTGAGTCCAAATAAACAGCTGGTCAGCGTAAACTACAGTGGACATGCTGTTTGTCAGAGAGGGAGCTGGTATGCAAACACAATACTTGTAGGATGCATTCGTTGTTGGTTTGGAGCTGCAGGTGAGAAGGAAAACATGGAACAGAGGCATCCTTTAACCTTCAAGTGCATGGAAACAGCAACTCATCCCGTATTTTGATATTAGAAAGTGCCCAAAGTAATGAATTCTTCCAAAGAGTGATAACTGAACCAACAACATCACGTGGAGCTGGAGGAGCTCAGCAGTGGTATGATGGTTATCAGCAGTGTCCCTGCACAGGAGGCTTAATAATCTCCTCACTGATAATAACCAGGCGATCTGGATTCCAGTGGAAGTCTCGCTCCTCCACAGCCGAGCACCTCTTCATGGTGGGCTTTATGTTGCCATGGAGACGGACACTTGTGTTTGTACGGTGTGTACTGCGACCCAGAAGGAGGAAATTAGTTGTGACTGTGTAAAGTTTAAACACTCTGTGTGTGTTTGAGTGTGTGTGTGCATGTAATCAAAAATCCTAAATTCCTTGTTTCTCTAGCTGTTCGTGGTTCCATCCACCCGACATTCACTGATATCAGAGACTGTCTGAGCAGTCTGCAAACTTACATGGGTTTCAAAGGCATTTCTAGAGGTTGTTTTGGGGCTCAATATGGAGCTTCATTGAAATCTAAACTAATAAAATGTACAGGGACCGTGTGCAGGCAGGTTACTTTCTGTGGAAGGTTATCCAAATGGTTTTACAGTTTGTCCATCAAATCCATCAAACAGGAGGCAGTCCAGATGTGTTGCTTCTTCACGGGCTCTGGATAAACACATTAAAGTATCGAGCTTCTTCTGCATTAACTGTCCCTTTAATCTGTTAATTATTAATTCAGTCATAGATTCTGCTCCATTTCTATCCAGGAGGAGATTTGGGTCTTGTGTTGCCCAACAATAGTTGAAGTGTTTTATACTTAATTACTGCTTATTTTGCCATGGGATGTGATACAGAATGATCAAGAGCTTTAAAGATAGAAATAGGAGACTGCAACAAAAACAGCAGTCATTCTTCCAGTTTCTATTGTGCCAATCAGTGACAAGACCTGCTATCTTATCAACTCATTCTTTATTTCACTTATCAGTTGACGATAGTTAGCTTTACATGGTTATGAGGTGGAGGACGTAATAATCACTCGTGTCCTGGTCCATTTGAGCATCATGGCTACAGACAGCCAGGTTTTTCCCCATTCTCATTTGATCTTGCCAGAAGTTCTGGGACGGGGACATAATATCATACATAAATCTTAATACATCATTGTCAAATAATGAGTACGGTCTGTAGTAAACGCAAAGAGCATTTTGTTTAAAGACTGATTAAAGGAACCCTGAAGGAGGTCCAGCAGCTAGAAGAACAGTGGCCATACAGGACCGTTGAAGACTAACACTGACATAATCAAAGCATCATCGATAAACAGCAAGTCTAACAACTCTGAGCTCTTGTTGTCTTTCTGAAGTGAAGTTTGTCTCGTCTGTCTCACCTGTCTGTCTCTCTCTTGTTCTCTCCCTCAGAAACCTGTCCAAGAACCCGACGTTGACCACATTGTCCTGGCAGATCTTTGAACATCTGCAGCTCCACGAACTGTAAGTTGACCGTTGTCTTTTACAGCTGACGCCACATAACCACACCGTTCTCCCTCTGTTGCCAGAACATTTAGAGCAAAGGGTCCTGTATGTACCTACGAGGAAATGGTCCTTGTTCCTTGCCTTAAGGGTGCCCGGTTGTCTTTGCAATCTCTGCTTCCTCAAAAACCTGAAAATACTTAAAAGGTGGCGGGTGTTAAAGGACCAGTTTGTAGGATTTAGGGGTGAGGTCCCAGATTTCAACCAAGTGATATCCCCTCCGCTCAGCCTCCACTTCCAGGTGTGTCGGAGAGCCCATGGTGTGAAACACCTTCTCCAGAGTCCGTGTTTGGTTTCTCCAATCTGGGCTACTGTGGGAACATGGCGGTGCAACATGGTGGGCTCTGTGGAAGAGAAGCCGCTCCCTCTGTAGATATAACGGGCTCAATCTAAGCTAATGAAAGCATGATTCTTATTGTCACAGACTAAGACTTAACCACACCTTTGTTCAATGAAAACCAGACTTTCCAGTTTCTTTAAAATCCTGCATGCTGAGAAAATGAGTAGAGCTGCAGGAAATCACATGTTTACTGGATATGTTGAACTCGGTGGTTCAACAAACAGCTTGTTTTTTTGGGTTCAGACTACACTCATTGGTTGCAGTAACGACACAAAGCAGGGGGATGTTGGCATAAAGCTTATGTCTGTAATCAAAAGACCTCCTATGTTAGCACAGAGTTTGAAGAGCAGTTCACGAGGTCCATTAGAGGTTTTCTTTGCAATCATTATAATGCCACTACAGATGGCTGATCTGAAGTCAGAGCCAAGCAGGAAGAGTCTGTGCAAACACAAAGAGGCAACAGCCTGTCACTGTTTGTAAGACAATCATATCGTCATTCATTTTCAAGAATCCTTGTCTAACAATCACCGTAAACCTGAAAAATTAGATAAAGCTAACCAGTGGGGACAATCTGAGTGAAAATATCAACTCAATATTAATGTTTTGTCCCACAGTAGATAGGTAGTAGGTAGGTTTTAATGTACCCAGGCTCTGAAGCTACACACTAATCCTTTAACACACAGCTCCATTGGAAATGAGATCAGTGTTGAGCTAAAACATTGGATGTAAGTAACATTTCGTTTTACTGAGATTTCAGAGTGTTGTTACCCAACTTGCCCAACATTGTAGTGGGAACATTACCTGTCAGAGTTGGTATTTCCATGGACAGATTATGAGCCCATGGGCCCCTGGGGACACGTGACTCCCACACAGCAGTCGGTTTGCCTTGTCGCCATTTTGCAGGTAAAGCCGAACTCTCAGGTCCTGCTGCTGATTGAAAAACTGCACCTGAACCTAAGTATTGAGTTGACAGAGGACATCCTGTCCAACCCTCCCTGCCACAGCAGATGCACAGTGGCATTCCTCTGCACAGACAGTAGGCGAACACTACAGCACACTGCAGAAAAATAGGAGCCCATCGAAGAAAGCCTGAGACGCAGCATGTATTTTCTTGCTCTTCTGATTTCAGTATCTTCTCCCATGTGACTGCATTTGAATTAAATGTAGCCTCAGTATGCTGCGCTGCTGTAATATGAGGGACAAAAATCCAGATACTCAATATTACAGAAGGCTCAGGACTCACTCTGTGAATAACAGCCCCTTAAAACAGGTGAGCATGATCAGTAATCCATCCCTGGATACCTCCAAACATTACCACCAACATTCCTGTGTTCACCGGGACCTCCTGAATAGGAAGTACGGTATTTCCTGTTGTTGTGTGGTGGATTTTCAGTCGAAGGAAAGTTCGGAGTTGCTTTCCCAATTTTATTACAACAATTTGGTACAAAGGTGAACATCAGATATTTCTGCAGAAACATGGAATGAACCAAAGGAAACTCTCTCAAATGGAGGGTTTTATACCTCTAACCTTAGTCTCCACCTTTCTCAGCTTGCCCTTCCTTCCTTAGCTCACCTCCTAGTCACCTCATTACTTCTAGTGACAGGTCAAGGTGACCTGGCCCAATTTCACTACTCCATCCCATCACGCTTTTCCCCCATAATCTGCTGTTGTGGCGACCATGTTGGTCAAAACAACATCTGCCTCTAACTTCACTTCCCTCTTGTCTCACTTTTCTCTGTCTCCAGATTCTTACACATCCCCCTATCTTTCATGGCCCGACACTCTGTCTCTCCAGCCCCTTGGTTCATTCCTATACAAGGACACATCTAAGAAATAAGGAACATAACTAGAACACATATCACAGTATACAACAATCATCATAAATGATTGTTGAATAATATGATTATTCATAACGTATATGGACCTCATGTGCTTTATAGAAAAAGTCCCACAGTTGCATCTCAACACCATGTGGGAGTGTGTATGCATGTGCATGTGTGTACCAACAGGCTGATATCATATAGCCTTGTTAGCAGGAATACGTGATCAGTGGGCTGAACACTAACACTGCTGAGTCAGCATGGCATTATAATAATTAGACCTAGAATAACTACTATTCTCTCATGTTCAGGGTAGCAAGTGTTGAAATCAAAGATTTAAATATAAAGGAGGAGGCTTTCCTTAACGTACTCGCCTCGTTCTCAGCTCGGTAACATGCTACTTCATTTCCATTTCAGAGCTTCCAGGGAAACACTTTGCTTTAATTATCCTCTTGATGATTATTCTGTCCTTGTTTCCAAGTCCTTGACATAATGCTGCCGCTGCTGTTTCTTGGTAGCAGAGAGAAACACACATACGTTCTGTACTATGTTGTTTTCATTGAACAGTAACACGTGGCTGCTGAGTCCTCTCTGCTGGTAGTTTACCTCCATAGAATGCGCCAACTGGTCAGGATAGCAGCTCTAGAGTAACACATCTGCTTCAACATGCCATCTCATATAAACCAGCATCTAAAGTGCTGACACTTCTGCCCGGACTCAAGTGAAACAACATAAATGCTTTATTCTGTGAATAATATCACAGCGGCTCATTAAGGCTCGCTGTATTTTGTGTCTTTTATGTGCCCTGCATGATTCATGGCCTAAATTACGGCTGCTTCAGACAGTCAGTGAGGACAGCAGCTAAACGCACTGGGCTGCACTGCTTTTTATGGCCAGATCCCACAGATAAATTAGCGGCTTCAGAGGCAGCAAGTCTGCGGAAAGCTTCACCTTTACTGGACAGATGAGAGGCTGTGGTTGGATCAGGCCACAACGAGATGCAACGTCTGCGACTTTGTCAGCAGAATGTGCAGCGAATAGATCAGAATGCCAACTTTGATGTGAAAAAAGAAAACTGGCCTGAATGTCAACCCTTCATTACATCAAATCATGTCAGATGATATGATTACATCTCGTGTCGTGCCTTTGTCATCCATTCAAAACGGTTGTAAATGATACCAATTTAAAATGAGTGATCATTATTTCTCCCCTAATGCAATACTTTAAAAGACGCTTCAAGATAAAAACTAATATTTGGTTCTTTTACGTGTGTGAAAAATAATTCTCATCAACAAAATGAACTGACTCCTTGACAGAGCAAATATTTTTGAAACTGAAACACTGAAGGTCTTTCCTAATGTAATTAATCTGTGTGTTAAGGAAGAAAGAACATTTAATTTGAATACATAATGGCTGCAAATGAGTTGCATTTACTTTCTGCTCTTCAGTGTGGATCCCTGTTCATGTTCACTCTCTTTTTCACGTGTGTCGCACGTTTTGTACTTTATAACTTTCTGCTAAATCAGCAGACAATATTTTAAATAATATAATTATTGCATTTAAAAATACTGAAAATAGTAAAAAAAAAAAACAGAATAAGAAGGAGTTCTAACAAATCTTACGTAATTATTTAAAATGCTTCTGAAAGAGACGTTGTCCTCTTGTGTGACACTGGTGGACATTTCTGTCACTACAGGAAGTTTCTGCCTTTCTGTGTCATTCAGTGAGCTTCATATTCTGTCATTAGCAGTTAGCAAAACAGATTATGCATAATTATCCATGATTATGTGGTTTAACATACAGTTTTTAATCAGGAAGTAATATTTCGGGTTGTCACACAAAAGGACAACAAAACTTAATAACATTATATGAGAGAGGGAGAGAGGGCACTTTCTATGAAGTCTTCTTCTAAACCCTGGCACCAGCCCTGCAGTGCTGTAAATACTCCTTTAACCTGGGACAGTCAGCCAGGGCTGCTTACACACTCCAGATGTGCTCTGACAGGCTTTGAGAACGGTTGAGAACTGCCAGCTGGCCCAAAAGCCTCAGTCCACCTCACCTCATCTCTTTTCTACCCTGCCAGACACAGTGTAGCTGTGACATATTAATACAACTGTAGTACAGCTGTTTAAGTGGCCCAGCTCAGGTGTCCTAAAGGAAGGTAGATGCCCCCCATCCTCCTGTAACTCCCCAACAGCAGGAGTGACATTCAGAGAAGGGAACATTTACTTACAGTCATCGTCCGAAAGGTCAGCCAAAGCACGATTCTCAGCCAGTGCTCTGAGCGGTGCATCAGGGACTCATGGACCTGGGCCCTATTCTTCAGACGTGGTTGACATGTTGTTATCGGGTTCTAAATAATCCTGGTTTTCTCGTCCAGCTCATTTGGTTCTTTGAATGCAGCCTGGGGATGAATTTGTTGATCCTGGATGACGTTAACTTGAATAACAGTGGACTTTGTTATAAAAGGCAAAATGAGTAGAGCTGAAGCCACGATCAACATTCATATGATTGGAGTGCTGATACATGAGGAAGGTGAGCTGGGACTCTCCCAGCATGCACTGGGGCAATAGATTCATGGACACAGGCCTTATTATATGCATGTTCCTGCGTAGTTAGGGGTGTTAGTTTGTTCTACATTGTGCTCCAGTGTTTCTACATTAGATTAGAATTGTCAAATTCCTCCAATATAAGACAGCTGGGTAACTGGTAGGTACAGCCAGTTCTTTTTCTGACACTCTTCTGTACCAAGAAAAACTCCTAGAACCTGCATCGCCCCCATGCCCCACCCCGAACTACTCAGCAGACAGGAAACTGCCCCTTTCCTCCACTGCCCCACTAATAATGAGAGAGGGAGAGAAAGAGGTTGTATTTTAGTATTTTGGAAGCAGGGCATGTCCTCAGAGAAGAATGTATGCTATCCTCTATGGAGAAGAGATCCTTACAATACACAAATACTTACAAAGATGCAGTTCTCACAGTAGTATACACACACACACACACACACACATGCACACGCACGCACACACACACACACACACACACACACACTCTGCACCAGTCGTCTTCTTTGAGTGTGTGTGCTCTCTTATATACGCTGCTCCAAAGAATGAAAGGAACACTTTTTAAGCAGAGAACAGCATCAAGTCAGTTAAACTTCTGGGATGTTGATCTGGTCAGTTACGCAGCAGAGGGGGTTGTTAATCAGTTTCAGCTGCTTTGGTGTTAATGACATTAACAACAGGTGCACAAGAGGGCAACAATGAGACGACCCCCAAAACAGGAATGTTTTACAGGTGGAGGCCACTGACATTTTTTCCCCTCCTCATCTTTTCTGACTGTTTCCACTTTTGCATTTGGCTCGGGTCAGTGTCACTACTGGTAGCATGAGGGGACACCTGGACCGTACAGAGGCTGTACAGACAGTCCAACTCCTCCAGGATGGAACATCAATACCTGCTGCTGCCAGAAGGTTTGCTGTGTCTCCCAGCACAGTCTCAAGAGCATGGAGGAGATTCTAGGAGACAGGCAGTTACTCTAGGAGAGCTGGACAGGGCCGAAGAATGTCCTTAACCCAGCAGCAGGACCGATATCTGCTCCTTTGTGCAACAGGATGAGCACTGCCAGAGCCCTACAAAACGACATCCAGCAGGACACTGGTGTGGTGTCTCTGACCAAACAATGGGCCCTGTGCTCACTGCCTGGCACCGTGGAGCTCGATGGCATTTGCCATAGAACAGCAGAACTGGCAGGTCCACCACTGGAGCCCTGTGCTTTTCACAGATGAGAGCAGGTTCACCCTGAGCACATGTGACAGACCTGAAAGGGTCTGGAGAAGCTGGTGAGTTCAGTGATGCTCTGGTCCAGGTCTGGGAGCAGATACCCCAGGACACCATCCGTCGTCTCATTAGAAGCCCCAACATTGTCAGGCAGCATACAAGCAGGTGGAGGCCATACAAACTACTGAGGACCATGTTGAGTTGCTGCCAATGACATTTCAGCAAAATGGACCAGCTGCTGCATCATTTTCTCACTTTGATTTTCGGGGTGTCTTTGAATTCAGCCCTCTGTAGGTTGATCATTTTCATTTCCATCAAACAATGTGGCATCCTTTTGTTCCTAACACATTACCCAGTCCATGTCAGTGTAGATATTGAACATGATTTTTTTTTCAAAGAGTTCCTGACTCTCCGCCTACTGCCATTCCCGCAGCCATCGTCCCCAGACCCTCCTCAGCCACTTCCTCCTTTATCCCCACTGCCTCCGCAGCCGACCCTTTCGTCCCCTGCTCTGGTCCCGTCCCCTCCCCAGTATGCCATAATTGGGCCGATCCCAAACAATGTGTGCCACACCCAGAAAAGACTCAGTAACTCTGAATTTGTCCTCAAACATTATTTTTGTGTCACTCCTGTTTTGTGATGAGAACTTTCACCTACAGTACCAATTTCCTTTGGTATGTATGATGCATTATGTGGTTAGGTCAGGGGTGAGAGACACATCCAAATGGATGGTAGGCACGGGCACAGGATATGATATACTCATGGTGGTTAAAAAATTTCCTTTATTCTGAGTTTTAAGACCTTTAAAAAGGTAGTTTTAGGGAATAAAGGGTCACAATCAATTTATTTAGAGTTTTTCAAGTTTTAATGATATAGATCCTTCCTCCTTCTGCTAAGGGATGTGAAGAGGGTCTTTTTGCAGTTTGAAGACCCCTTCCAGCCAACTTTCCCTGGAATCAACTCCTGGACCACTCTGAAGGTGGTTCAGTGGACCAGGTAAGTCGATTCCGTTCTATATGGTGGGTCTCCCATCGGTCAGCAGCAGTCCGGGGAGAAGGCCAGGCAAGGTTTATCTGGGGGTCATCAGATTGGGTAGTTATCAAACTTATAGTTTTGACTTGAGAACCCATCATCACGTTGTTTTGACCCCCTTGATCTTTTATTTTCCTGTCCGGAGGCCGCTGCTTGACCGGGCGAGACCCTTGGTGCAGTTGATCTGGGGGATGAGAGACAGAATTAGTAATGGGAGGAGAATCAATTTGAGCAGTGTTCTTCCGGCCAGGGCAACAAGAAACAACCTGAGAAGAATGGTTATGTTTAGGTAAGAGGGGTGGGGGATTCTGCTGAGGAAGAGAGTGAAGGTTGAGGTCAGGGGAAGGGGGGTGAGGGTTAAGGTTAGGTTTAGTGGGGAAATGGTGGAGGTTAGAGTGAGAGGATGGGGGAAGGGAATTTGAACTCAAGTGTGGGGGAAGAAAACAGGGGTCTATTGCAAGGGAAGGGGGTAAGGAGGGACGGGGTGAGGGGGATGAGGAAACATGAAGGGGAGCATGGGGAAGAGACAGAGGAAGTTCTGAATGGGGGGGTGGAGGGAGTGAACCTGCGGGAGGAGGGCATGTGATATTAGATGGATTTGGATGTGACCTTTGGGTTTGACCCCAATCTGCAGAATGCACAGAGGAGCCCCATGAAGGACTGGTTGTCGCTTGTGCCCTGGATGGAAGAAGACCTGTATTGAGGGGGAGTAACTCTCGATGCTGTTAGAGAAGAATCTTCAATGAATGAATCCGGGGCTTCAGCAGCTGCAAAAAGGCCCTCTAGGTATTCAATAGAAGAGTTAGTAAGCTTTTTGCCATATCTGTTCCGGGCCCACATTACTGCTCGGAGGAAAATTACTTTGTCAAATTTCTCTGCAGGTTCTACTGCTTGGTCCAGAATACGGTCATAGTGTTCCCGAAGAAGAATGAGAACACTATGTAACCATAAGTCTGTCTTTTTCTGGATTTTTCTGGTAATTTCCTCGGTAGGTGAGGCCGGTTTGATAAAGGCAGAGAGTCTCCAGATTTGTTTTTTCATCCCCATTGGAGCCTCACCACTCAATAAAGAGCGATTTAAGATTTCCCAGTGATGTGCTGCTTGAATTAGTTTAAAATACTTTTTTGTCAAGCTAAATCCCCTAGATGGGGTCCTGGTTGCTCTTTTAAATTGAGTGGCAGGCTTCACGGAAATTAAGTTTTTCTCCTCATCTAATTCTGGGCTCAGCCATTGAACCTGTCTGCGAGGAGGAGCTGCCATTAAAACCAAAATACAGGTTAGTTAAATGTACAGCAAAGCAGAGGGCCTTCTGGGCCTGGGGGAGATTTTTTGGACAAAGCCGCTAAGAGAGGAAGTCAAATTTAAAGGTTTAGGAACCAATGAATAAAATACATTAAAAGAAAAGCATTTACATTTTACACTGGTCGTACATTCAGGCTGTGTATGGTGATTGTGTTGAGGCGTCTGAGAGGTCGGGGAGGTCCTTTTGATGTCCTTCCTGGCTTGCGACCGAAGAGGAATTGAAGGTTTTGGTTTCCTCCTTGTTTGGCCTAACACACATCAACAACTGTGCCCAACTCGATGTTCTTAAAAAGCCCCGCAGTTTAGTAGAACTTGGTTCTTACCGTCCGTTGTCTCACGCTACTTACATTCTCTATAGGGAGGCCTCCCTTCTAATGAAAGTAGACTGTTAGAAGAGACACCTGTAGGTTTTTTGTAGATTTCTTTTCGTCGAGTGGCTTGTTCCATACACAGCTTTTCAATTTTTACTGATCCAGAGTAAACAATGCTAACATAACAACGGTCTCCTTAAAAAAACAGGTTTAAAAAGTAAAAAGATAAAAATATAAAAATACTTAAGAAAATACAAAGCAGAACGTGTCCTGACGTTTCGCCTGTTCGGCTTCTTCAGAGGTGAGTGTCGAAAGAAAAGACATGGAGCATTTAAAGGCACAAGGGAGAAAGTCTGCTGATTACTTCCGGATGTTTTTTTCTAGGTTTAACCCCTTCAAGTAACTTTATTCTCACAGCAGGTTTCTTTTCTGAATAACTTATAGGTTAATAACTTATATTAACCATTATGTGGTTAGGGTTAGGGTTCCTAGTTCCGTTACCAAGTCGGCGGTCCAGCCGACATCTGTTCCTGGCATTACTGCTCTTTGTAAAATATTTGGAGTAGGCGGCTATTACATTTACTCCACCTAAATAATGGTTTCTTGGTTCAAACTGTGGAAATCTGATGTGAGGCATTCGTCATAAACTGACCATGTTTGTGTAATTACTATCACTGCCAGACAGGGAAGACAGAAGTTCCACACTACACATCCTCCATCTGTTTACATGAAAATGTTCACATAAGTTAGAGTAAAGTCAGGTACCTCCCTTGCGAGGCTTTTTATTTTGATCATAGTGAAAGCACTGTAAATTTAATGTTGTGGAGATTAAAACAAAGCGCCATGTGAGCCATTGTAGCACACATAGTGTGAATAAAGCAGTTTCACTCGTCTTTTGACAGCTTTTGACTTTGACATGCTTTTAATCATTGTCCTGATCGTCATGGTGATCATCATTACATATCTGTAAATATCACAGGTGATGGTATAAAATCATTTCCTAAAGACACTTTAACTAATTTATTTGGTTAAATACTTTCTAGACCCACTTACCAAGATAGAGGGCAAAATATCAACATACAATAAGTCCCATATGAAAATCCATTCAAAAAGTTCATTTAGTCCCGTTTGCATACAGTATTACACACGTGTGTGGCTGAACTGTTTTTTGCTACCCCCCATCTAAAACAAGCCATGTCCCTAAAGCCCCGATATGATAGATAGTGAATAGGAAACCTGGAGGGTGTCAAACATAGTAACCAGTTGAGCCAGGAGGCAGCAGGTGGTCTGCATCCACACGACCCGACGCTACAGATCCGGAGGCAGAAACACCACGTGTGACAGATGACGTGGTGCTTTGGATCATGAGCCGTACTTTTCTCTTCTAATCGTTCTGGTACAAGTTAATCTTGGTTTCATCTGTCTAAAGAATGTTGTTCCAGAATTGTCCAGCCTTCTTAACCTTGCGAGATGTTGTGAAGGGTGTTTCTTCACCAAGGAAAGAATTCTGCGAGCATCCACTTTAGTTGTCTTCAGTGGTCTTCCAGGTCTTTTGGTGTTGCTGAACTCACCAGTGACTTCTTTCTTTTTAAGAATGTACCAAATAGTTGGTTTCTGCTGTGTGTTTGATAGGTTTGTTTTGTTCGGCGTCAACTCCTCTTCGCATAAACAAACAAGCAGCAACTGAAGGCGGCTGTAGTAAAGGCCTGGCAAAGCATCTCAAAAGGTGGAAACTCAGCATTTGGTCCATGGGTTCCAGTCTTCAGGCAGTCACTGACGGCAAAGGCTATGTTGTGGTAAATTAAAATGTTTGATGTGTCTGTTGGTGCCTTCAGCAATTTGGCACATGCACCCACAAAGAAATTTGGCGGGATAAAGCATGCATTGCGCCCGAGTGGTGCAGAGATAAAAACACTTAAAACGTCTGGTTTGGCCAGGTTCGAGATGGTGGCAGTGTTCGATCCATATATGTTTGATCACAAATAATTTTCTAGATTTCCCAAAACATTGTATTTAAATCAAACTTAAAAATAAAAACTTTAAAACTGATCACACATTTTGAGACTATCCATGACCTATGAAAGAACTTGGACAACAGCGCATGAACACATAACTCCCTGTTCCGTTTCTGTGGATCAACACAAACATCTGAGGTACACAAGGCAGCTTTATTTATATAGTACATTTCAAACACAGAGGCAATCCATTCAAAGTCCTTTGAAAGGGCAAAATAAAATCCAATACAATTACAATCCAATAAAAGTGCATTAAAGAAATGCACAGGAAAACGACCTGAACCACTTCTACTGTCGCTTTGAAGATCAGAGGGGCAGTCCTGACACCATCCCCCACCCCAGCATCGCCACCTCCCCCGCCACAACAGTGATGACTCTCTCCATCCTGGAATGTGATGTCAACAGACAGTTTAAGAGGCAGAACCCCCGCAAAGCAGCTGGGCCAAACTCTGTCTCTCCCTCCACCCTAAAGCACTGTGCTGATCAGCTGCCTCCGGTGTTCACAGACAGCTTCTTGCGCCAGTCTGCTTCAAGGCCTCCACCATCATCCCCGTCCCAAGAAGCCAAGGCCCACAGGACATGATGACTACTGACCCGTCGCCCTGACCTCTGCAGTGATGAAGTAATTGGAGCGCCTTGTGCTCACCTGAAGGACATCACCGACCCTCTCCTGGATCCACTGCAGTTCGCCCTACAGAGCCAACAGGTCTGTGGACGATGCAGTGAACATGGCCCTGCACTTCATCCTCCGGCACCTAGACTCCCCAGGAACCTGCGCCAGGATCCTGTTTGTGGATTTTAGCTCTGCCTTCAACACCATCATCCCGGCTCTGCTGCAGGACAAGCTCTCCCAGCTGAACGTTCCTGTCTCCACCTGCAGGTGGACCACAGATTTCCTGACAGACAAAAAGCAGCACATGAAGCTGGGGAAGCATGTCTCTGACTCCCGGTCCATCCGCGTCGGTTCCCCTCAAGGCTGCGTTCTTTCCCCCCTACTCTTCTCCCTGTACACCAACAGCTGGACTTCCAGTCACCAGTCCGTCAGACTCCTGAAGTTCGCGGATGACACCACCCTCATTGGGCTCATCTCTGGTGGGGATGAGTCCGCCTACAGGTGGGAGATTGACCATCTGGTGACTTGGTGCAGCCTGAACAATCTGGAGCTCAATGCTCTACAGACAGTGGAGTTGCTAGTGGTCTTCAGGAGGAACGCAGCTCCA
>JAVQJF010031954.1:0-63557 GCA_036023855.1 Gadopsis marmoratus
AAATGCAGTTCAAAGTGCTTTACAACAAAGATATTAAATGCACCAAGTGCTTTACAGAAGAGAATGCCATAAAACAGAAATGCAGTTAAGAAAAATAAATAAACTCTGAAAAGCAGAGGGGACTTTTAAGAAATGCCATGTACTTTGAAAAAACACAATCTTTGGAGCTCAGAAGAGGCCACAAGTGATTTGAAAGCATTGAAAACCTTTTTAAAAAGGCTTTGATGCTCTGAAAAATGCACCTTATTGACCCACTCACCTCTTTCTGCTGGCCTGCTCTCTGCAGGTAACCTTATACTTGCAACTGAAGTAGTCTGTTTGTTCCCCCCCCCCTTTCAGGCCATGAACATTCTCACCTCAGTTCTCCTGCTCTACGCGAAGGAAGAGGAGGCTTTCTGGCTCTTAGTGGCCGTCTGTGAGAGGATGTTGCCGGATTACTTTAACCGCCGAATTATTGGTGAGAGGGGAAGCAAAGGATGCCACTCATACTGTTTCTGTTGGTCATTTTGAGACATAAAGTTTTAATGGTTTCAGGAATTAAGCTGCCGATCTTTCTTCAGGCGCTTTGGTCGACCAGGCAGTGTTTGAGGATCTGATTCGAGAAAACCTCCCGCAGCTGGTGGAGCACATGACGGACCTGAGTTTCTTCTCGTCCGTGTCCTTGTCCTGGTTTCTCACTCTCTTCATCAGTGTCCTGCCCATAGAGAGCGCCGTGAACGTGGTGGACTGTTTTTTCTACGATGGCATTAAAGCCATTCTGCAGCTCGGCCTGGCAGTACTGGACTACAACATGGAGGCTCTGATCAGCTGCCACGATGATGCGGAGGCCGTCACCATCCTCAACAAGTCTGTGTGCATGCAAACAAGAAAGGACGGATGCATTTTAAACATTATTACTCTGTAAATAATAATCTCTTTCTCTCATGGTGTTATTTCAGATTCTTTGACAGTGTGACAAACAAAGACAGCCCGCTGCCTCCGACAGTGCAGCAAGCTTCAGTGGGCAATAACGATAAAGCATCCCACTTCAATGTGGATATCAGTGAACTGATACGAGAGGCCTATGAGGTACTGCAAGGGTTTATTCAGTGAGGTCGGTGTTGTGGTCTATTACACTAATTGCATTTCATTTTAGAAATATGGAAATATCCGTTCCGAGGACGTCGAGAGTTCGCGGAAAAGAAACAAACTGCATGTCATCCAGACACTGGAGGATACAACCAAACAAAACGTTGTAAGTGGCCAGTGAGTTTACAGTAGTTGGTGTAATTTTGTTGTTACTGTGGTATTGAGGATGAATTCAAATCTATTTTCAGATTCGGGTGGTGTCCCAGGAAGTCCAATTCAGTGCCTCACACCTTGATGAGCTTTATAACTTGTTCAAAGTGGGTCAAAGACATGACGCAGTGTCATCATAAAAAAACAACAATCTGCAGTCATAACAAAACAAAAAAAGAGAACTAGAAACGTCATGTTTTTTTTCTTGCTTCCAATTTTCAGAGGCAGCATTTCCTCAGCTGCTACTGGACAATGAAGAGTCCAGCCCTGCTCCATCATGACCCCAGCCTGGCATATTTGGAGCAGTACCAGTTGGGTTTCCATCAGTTCAGTGCGCTCTTCTCCCTGCTGGAGCCCTGGGCTTTCTGCACCACCAAGTGCACCCTCTCCCTCTGGAGCTTCCGCCTGATAGACGAGAATCAGGACGGCCTTGTCAACTTTAAAGAGTTCTGCAGTGCCCTCGGTAAGTTCCACTCGTCCTCTGCTCTCCACTAATGCAGCCGATAACCTCAGCGTCCACACTGCTGTAATTTCAAATTGCTTCTCCCGCAGATACTCTGTATAGTGGGTCTTTCACAAATAAGCTGAAATTCCTCTTCAAGCTGCACCTGCCACCAGGTGAGTGATGAACAATGGATAAAGCCAACAGCAGCAAATCGAAATGGCATTTAAAATGATTAACATTTCCCATGTGACAACTCTAACCTCTAACCCATTGTATTGTCTCAGTCACATCTGTCTCTTGTAAAACTACAGAATAGGTTTGTGTTAGTGTATCTTCAGCTTTAACCTCTGACATTTTTCTCTCACAACATATCCACAGTGATCATGTGATGAACCGCTGCAGGTTCAAAGTTCAAGTGCAGCAAATGTTTTCAGACACACAGAAGCTGCCTGAAATAAAACAGGAGGTCAGATAGCATTACGTCAGTGTGTGGTCTACAGAGGTGCCATTTCAATACTCCAGTCCATAACTCAGCATTTGTTGAGTGAGCACATTACCTTGGGGGAAGAAAGTGTCCTTGAATGTTTGGCTCTCATCTGCATGATGTGACAGCGCACGCTCGAAGGCAGGGGCAAGAATAGCCTATGTTGGGTGAAAGAACTTTGCCATGGCAACGACTGGTGTGAGGAGCTGTAAGGGCATTTTGCAGTGGGCTAGTTTTTCCACAGAGGATCTGTGATGAACAGCTCAAATTACAACTGACAGCTTGGCAGCAGCAGAGCGCAGAGTCACTGTTTGTGATCTGCACTGAACTTCAAAGCTTGTTTTATGGGCGTGCACATTGCTTCAGCACCAAGGACAGGTCCCACACTGGTGCCACAGTCCAAACAAAACGATGGAGGCCCATTTTATGTTCCTTATGGATGTATGAAGAGAACTGGATACAGCATCTGAGTCGGGGCCCGTTCATTCCTATGAAAGTTGCTCAGTGGCGCATGAAGCCCACATGAACGCCAGTGACTCTATAACTCTGGATTCGATTGTTAATATGTTTTACAACTTGATTTGAATAAGGGATGTTTAAGTGTTTGTACTGGGAAGTGAACATACCTAAAAAAAATGTATCCACTGATTTACAGACGTCTCTTTCACAGTGTACGTCTATGGTAAAAAGGCTCTTGGGGCCAGTGTGCGTCACGTGACGGACCCGGAAGTTGTAATTTCACAGTTTGGCCACTATGTCAAATTGTCTTCAGAGTTCGGCATAATTCCTGGGGGCTTGATGTTCCCCCTAAGTACTGAGCCCCCACAGACTTTAATCACTGCACAGTGTCTGAGTTCAGGAGGGCTCCAAATGTTGTCTGATAAGTGGGACAGCACTTTTGTGAGTTTTCAGAGTTGTGCACTTGTGGAAAGTGTGCAGAGAGAGCTGACGAAGTAGAGACGTCACAGAGACCTCAAACACTTGCCGATTTCACAGTGGGACAGCCCTGAGCCCTCATGGACAGAGTGGGAACCCACATCAAAGTCTGATGTTGGAATTTGGCCAAACGCTTCATTGATCAAGGACATGAAATCATGTGCTATTTAGAGCTGATAGGCTGCAGGTTTTTCAGTCCAACCACACAGTACAGCAGCTGTGTTCACTTCATCAGAGAGGAGGGACTTCAGTGACATCACCTGTGCTGTGATTGGTTGTAGGCACAAGAAAATGTCTTGTACCTTTTCCTAACTTATAGCTAGAGTTCCACTAAACGCTGCAGTGTTCTCTGCACAGTATGAAATGTTGGATGACCATACTGAGGGCTTTTTCTGTTTTGACATTACTGATTAAAGATAGGAGTGCTAAAAACATTAACATTGCACTAACTATTAACAGTTGTAAGGCCAGGATTTAACAGAGATCCTCTAGAGAGCATCTTAAGTGTTCATCTGTCCATTACATTTTAAACAATATTTTAGATGTTAGGTGGACATGCTTGAGTCTGGCAAATGGGGAAAGGTCTGTTGGGATGCTGAATATTGGCAACAGATTTCATGGCACAGATGTACTGAATGTGGTAATCCTCAGGCCGTAATGAAGCACAAAGCTATCGGACAAATATGATGGGCAATTGTTTAATCTGGCAGTGCAAACTGACACGCATGCATGCGCACACACAGTCATCGCTGGGGGTTGGAGTATGGAAGTATTATTTCAAATAACAGTAGAGTGAGTAATTCAAACGATACAGGCAGGAACTGTTTTACAAGCCTTAATTTATTTTATTAACATTTTTCTCTGCACAGAAGGATGTTGAGTTTATTTTAGGAGTTTTTCTTTATACGCATTTTGTAAGACTGTACATAATGAGTCACTGGGTTATCAGCCCCTCTTCATGCAAATAAATGATTATAAATACATTTAAATATAATGCAGTATAAGCTTAACATGACCTTAGAGTTGAATATTTGTCACATGAGCTTCACAAAGATGCAATCTATTGCAGGATGAGATTAGACTAATAAATGGACTCAGTGTATTTGTTTTCTTTCATCAGGGCCTTTAACAGATTTCTTTCTACATTGCTCATTTGGATCCTCTGTCATCTTTGCCTCTTCATCTTTCCTCTCAGTGCACTCACTGTCTGTATCTTCTAGCTTTCACAGGTAGTCCTTTGCACTTAAAGGAGCAAAGAATCCAGCACTTTATTCCAGTGACTGAAGACTCTTCTCACTTGAGTAGACTCGCTGGTTAGCCTTTTTACTCTTTCTTTTCTCTTTTAAAACCCAAATTGCACTTTTACCTTTTCCTCCCGAGTTCTGTCAAAATTCAGTCTTGGTGCTTGCTTGATTTCCCTGAATGCATGGATGGTTCTTGAAGCATTGCTCTGTCTGGTTTGTTCACACGCTGCTTATATATTTCAGCATTTGATCTTCCCGAGGATGGTGTGATAAGAAAAAGTCCTGAGAGAGGTAGCATTTCACCCACATTTATCACAAACCCTTCGAGACTATAACAAAAAACTGTAGATGTCTTACTTTTATGTGATAGTTAAGAGTTTGTGTGTGAAATTGACAGGTCGAGGAAAAGTGGACCTGCAGGCCTACCTGAAACAATGGCAAAATGAAATACTTAAGAAAGAGGAAACCATCAGGGACCTACCCCGAATTAATCAGGTGATTCAAACCGTGTTGCATTTATTGATTGAAGTGGCAAAAAATCGTACATTCAACTTAACATTTTCACAAAACGATCTGATGTGTCAGATTATCTGAAGTACAACGCCTGCTTATTCTTTTTTTTTTTGTTTCTTTCTTTCTCAGGCTCAGTTCATCCAGTTCTCCAAGACCCTGTACAACATTTTTCATGGCGATCCAGAGGAGGAGTCTCTGTACCGAGCCGTAGCCCATGTGACCAGCCTCCTCTTGAGGATGGAAGAGGTGGGACGGAGGCTGCAGGAGCTGGGCAGCTCGCCAAAGTCCTCAAAGCCTGCCAGCACCGCTGCTGCTGCAGAGTCTTCAACCGAAGAACCTTCTACCACCCCGGAGAGCTCCGACACCTCCGGCTCCCACCACAGTCAGGATGCAGGGCCCGACCTCTCAGAGATGGAGTGGTCGTTTTCCTTCGAGCAGGTCCTGGCTTCGCTGCTCAATGAGCCGGCCATAGTCAGCTTCTTTGAAAGGCCTGTTGACGTGCAGACTAAACTGGGACAAGCTAAGGTTGCCCAGCTGAAGCTAAAGGCAAACAAGTGAAAGGATACACAAGTGAATTGATACTTTGCTTCCTGACTCAAACCCAGAAGGCACCATGAATTTCCTTTCTCCACTCAGATAGGGCAGTGGGTTTTGGCGAGGCAAGCCGTAAGATTACTGTTGAAGTGGTCATTAGATTTTAAAATCTGGGATGCAATGTGTGTGTGTGGCTTGGAAAGATGATGATCAGCAATGATGGCGGAAGATACAAATAAGACCCAACATCTGTAAGACACTGTATACTCCACTGAACAACACCTCATGCTGACATACTGTAGGCTGTTGCAACTCAAATCTGATTATGCATTTTTCAACCTCTGATGAAATGCGTTCTCTTATGTAGCCTCAGATTCTTTGCATTTTAAGTTTGGTTTGAAATATTTTTTCCCACTATATGTCATGGAGCACATACAGAATAGTTTTGCATTGTATGAGGGACACGCAATACTGTCCCCTGTATTCAGAAACACGATAGGAGAGTTTTCCCTTCCCTCTGATGTCATGCTGAGGTACAACTCATATAACAAATGACTTATACAAGAACCCACTGTTATCCTTCTGGATGTGTATTAGTCACTGCTGTAGTGAACCAACCTGTAAATGCTAACGTGTCCTGTGACTTCAGTGTCTCTAGTTCTTGGGCAACATTAGTGTCATTGTGTAAGCGTCAACTTGTTGTGTGAAACACCAGCTTTTCAGTTGAACTGGCACAGAATGAACAGCAGTACAGTGAGTCAGGACGAGCAGTAGTGTTGACCCTGGAAGCTATGAGTTGACTTCAGAGATTATCTGAATGAGATGATTCAATTATGGTGTCATGCATTTGCAATAATATACAAGAGAGGATGTCGTACTGCCACAGCACATGCAACTCTGTCCCGTTCCTCCAACAGCAGCACACGCAGTAACCATATTATCGCATGACTTCAAGTCTGTCATACTGGAAACTATGATTTGTAAAGGTAAAGCAGTGTGAATGCCACAGTGCTGCTATAGGGACCTTTCCTGCGTCCGCTTCTGACAATAAGCTGCGTGTGATCTTGACAGTGCAATTGTTTGATGTACTGTTTGCTTATGTCTGTCTTACTGTATATGTAGGATGTTATGCTCTAGTATAAGTGCAGCATTTTGTACGTAAATGTCAGTTCAATAGCCGGTTTGATTATTGTATTTATGAGGCTTGTATTGACAATGTAAGATATGAGCTAGCGGACTGTTGTGGACACAACTTAAATCTTTTGAAGGACGTTTTGTTTCAAATCTCAGGGTGCAATTTGTGTAAAATAAAAGGGAGAAAAGGGATATTTTTTTCAACCTGGGACATAGAGTACAGTATATGTGAGTTATACATAGTTTACAAATGTCTAACATTAACATATAGAGCATGTGTAGCATAGTTACAGGATTTGCCACAGTGTGCTAGCCTCCAATGAACAGCAACTATTACTGCTCGCTACAGAAAGCCACATTTGATTTACAGTATTTACAGTGCAGTAATACAGCTGTTTTCTTTTTCTCTGTGCATTTCTGCTTTTATCTTCAGTGAATCATTTGCACAGTTTGTTTGAGATTCACAAGTTTAGCCTTGCCTTGTGCCTGTATCTTGGCTGGATCTCAAAAGGCTGCGGATTCCAAAAGGTCAGGATCGCTTCAGCTGTGGCTTGTCTTCTCCAGGGGCCAAATTCACAGGATTATAGAGCTTTATCTTTATAGCTTGTGTTCGGAGAAAGTTCTTTAGAAGCTCCCTAAATGCAAGTGCTATATTTTTATTATTTGCTTGGAACGTTTAGACATCATCTTAAGTGAGTACTTATTTTTCTCTTCCAATTTTAGGACTAGTCTGAAATATATTTTATTGTGTAATTATTGGGTTAATTGACATATATTGTTGAACTGTGTTGTGCATAGTCATTGAAAATAAGCGTTTTGCAAACATCTATTACTCATTGGAACTGACAAAAAGACATCTGTCACTTTACATGACTAATGTAAACGATGAATAAATCAAAAAACACCCCATTCACCTTCGACACGTTGTCACTTTTTAAATCCAAAGCTCGTTTAGTTCAGTATTTAAAGCCATAATGAAACGGTACTGAGGCGGCAGGGTGTTAACAGGAGAGCTCAGCCTGGGGCTTCAGGAGCTGAGCAGCTGATCACATTGCAACTTTTCAAAACAGCAACTCTTGTTTCCATTATTTAAAACAATCACATGTGACCATGGTCTGACTTTTTCAGTACGACTGTTCCCTAGCAGTTTCACACTGCATTCGTAATATCTCCGAACTTCAAGAAATTATTATAAAATGCAAATTACAAACTTATCAAAGACTGTGTCTTTCTGTGAGGGTTCTGAGTTTTTCCATGTCAGTTTTATTGCACGCTTAGTCTGATTTTAAAATATCTTAAAGATTAGAAATCTTTTCTAAAACGAAAGACAAGTTTGCGTTCAAGGATTTGTTTGTTGGTCTATATGGAAGAAATGTAGAACATTAAGACAAAACAAACCACCTGATGCTCAGTAACCTCTTATCTTAAGACATAGCTTTTGGAAAATAGCACTTTTTTTAAAGCCCAAAATAGTTTGTGGTTTCCTGTTGGTGGGGAAATAAATGAAAGGAGATGACTTTGTAGGAGCAGAGGAAGGAAAATCGGAGGGTTGGAAATCTTCATCCCTCTGGCACGCGGTCAGCTTTGCCATTAAGCATCAGTGTATACAGTAGGCATGGATAATGCTCCAGCATTAGTACAATATATGTTGACCAAGTCCTTAAATGTGCAACTGTAGTCTACAGCTTTTATAGTCTGTAGATTTTGATTGAAAGCTTGTTTTCTGTCAAGCACAGATATTTCATTTGACCTGTTTATGATTCTTTATTTGTTTTTGTTTAATCTCCATGCAAAAGTACCAGAATAAAGAGTGATGATTCTATGAAGAACAAGGTTTGGGTCATTCTGAGAAGCAGCTACACAAACCAGCATGAACTGAACTGTGACTCCTGACATGTAAACTGGTACTTGTCCGTTTGTGTCATATGCGTCTGCCTGTTTGGGTTATCTGTTAGTAAGTCAGGTTTATGTTTGTCTATATGTATCTGAACAGCTAAATATGTATGATGTACTGTGTATAATACATATAGTCATGGAACAATAACCAAACTGTCATTGTAACAGCAAAAGGCTAAGTCACAATTCCTTTTGAAAAAACATAATTTTTAAGCCATCACAACAAAGAAAGGTAGTGTGTAAAACGCAGGCTAACGAATATCAATTTCTTCCACAATATCTGAATTAGATTCTATCCAGTTACAGATATGGATACCTGTATTATGAAGTTGGTAACAGGTCTCATGTTCAGGCTGTAATATCTTTTGCTCAGTGCTTAAATTCCACATTCCACATTGTCATTTCATACATTATTATTATGAAACTGTCTTTAAATCTTTTAAAAAAGCTATATTGATGCACCTATGACCTAATAAATGCTTATTGTATCAGTCATGTTGTGAGAGAGGCTCCAGACTTCACTCACAGGTCTGGAAATTCCAGAAAACAATTTAAAATCTACAGTCCCTGGCATGTCTCCTGTCCAGATCTGGGACCACAAAAACCTTAAAGGGTCCCACCTCATTTGGTGCCCAACCTACAGTAAGTATCGCCATTTGAATGGGGAAAATCATGGCATTAGTTTAGAGTGTTTATTATGCATTTTTCATGGCCATTAAACTGGACCATTTAAAAGCCTTTTAAATCACTGTGCTTGAAGATGAAATGCCAATATACACTAAACTGCACTGATATTACTCGCTTGCTTTGCTTTTTGCTCCACATGGACAAGGGAGCAGGATGTAAATGCATTAAAGTTCACTGTGAAACAACGGATCATCCTCATTAACAGTGAAATGTCCACTTGTTGACTTGTCCTAAAGCGTGCACTCTGCATGATTCACGAGCAGCAAGCAGTGTGACTCGGTGATGGATGGTCTCTGTGTATCACTCGTACTATTCTGGCTCACAGATTTGGTTGCATATGGTTGTAACCTAGAGTTCATAACCCCCCCCCGTCACCTGTTCAGTTTGCAGCCTTGTCCTCTCAAGAGAGATCTAGTATCTCTGGGAGTGTTTAGTTCATAACATTAATGAAAGCCAATTGAGACCTAAAGCATTTCTCCAGTCTTGCACACTTACATTTAGCATCAGGGTTGATCTTTAATCATCACGCCACAGCCCATGCTTAACCCTATATGAAAAGCCATTCTGTCTTTGGGTTCAATTCTTGGCAACAACTTCTTATTGTTGCTGATGCAGGAGGAGAAACGTTTTTTGGTCCCCCTACCCCCATTTAAGCCACAATGCTCCTCCAAGTGTGCATGAGAGCTATTTATAGCAGCAGCGAGCTCTCACTAGTGTATGACGATGGTATGTGTTTTGGAAATGGGTCCATCCACACTGCACTCAAGTCAGCGTGTTTGCCGCAGCTGGTGGAAACCAAGCAGTTAAGATGGCGATTTCAGGCAGAAAATAGCAGGCCTGCACTGATACACTGAGCAAATCCTATCATAGCAGTGACAGCACAACGCAGCACAGCTACACAAATCATCACAGAACATGTGTTGTTTGTATATACAAACCCTCTGTTTAGTACAATATTTTGTTGTTCTTTGAGCAGCTTTATTTAACCAGCACACACAGGTCCATTCAGTACAAGAGTTGTTGATTGGCTCCCACCCATAATGGTCACCTACTCCCATCCTATCAGGTGAGAGACAAGAAGCTGTTGTCGTTTTTAGCATTTACTTGTAAAACATCATAAAGACCATTATTCTAGAGATGTCGCCATCTGGATGTTTTGGTCCATATGAGTCCATTCATATGAAGTGTGATCTAATACTTTTATTTACTTAAATGCTGATTAAATATGCATCTGACACACTGAAATAACAGCTGTAGCCTACTTCATCTGACACACACCTAAATTCTGGTCCTGATTCCAAGCTACTAAATGTATCCGTTTAAATTGACAGAAATGAAAGTTTAACTGGAAATATGTGACGCCTGAATTTGACATGAATCTGCTGGACATGAGGTGTTACAGAGTGGAGATTTTTGCCACACAAATGATCTTTGGCTGAGCAAGACAGGCTTGCAGAGAACACGCAAACCAACACGCAAAGTTTTAGCAAATGTGTTTATTTTACCAACCTGGATGTTAGAAATCATAGTCACTTGCATTGCTGTGCCCAAAAGATTATACACATTCACACTTGGTTTTACTTGCACATGCAGTTAGAACTGTAGGCTAAGGTGGACAAAAAAACAGCAGAGCACAGTAAAGAAAGTTTAAAGAGAGTTTCTATCGGCTTTAACTGATGTGATCATTAAAAAATGCCCAGGCTGGCTCATCCCTACATTGTTCTTATCTTGAGCTATAGCAGATTTCAAAAAGAGACTATGAGAAATAAATATTTGTATGTAGCTGGTTCAGAAGCATGTGATACATTGGTAATACATGATTGCATGTATTTCTTTTATGTGGTTGTTGTTTCAGTTCATGTGACATTATGTTGACCCTTGAATAAACCTGAGGCACTTGAACTCAAACAAGGGAGTTTTTCATATAACGTTCTGATACTCAAAGAATATTGAACACTTTGTTTAAAAGTTGTGAATAGGTCCAGTGAATGAACCTCAACTCTCCCCTGGTAGCTCATGATATTGCTAGCTAAAAACAGTATGGCAGTGTAGTTGACAGTTTGCAGTCAAAGTAATCCGTAATTAAGTAGCTTTTCCTGTTTGATATGTGTGGAACCGACCTGGAGGTGAATGTATCCATTTTTGAACTGTGCTGATTAAAACATATGACATCCAAATACTTGAAATCTAGGTATCACACATATTGAATTTACATTTGGCGAACTGATGCTGTGATTGTAAGAGATTAATATGAATACTTAAAATAGTCTGGCTCTGAAACTGTGACATTTGCTGAGCTGTGGGATGAATAATACACTTTAATGGCTGACCATCATCAACCTGCCTCCAGCAGAATAAATATTGTATTTCTGTGACATTTTTATGACAGGTGAGAGAGAAATGGATGTTATTTTTAGCCTCGCGATGATCACAGGGCATCTGATATCTGACATAAAGCATAAATATTGACAAGACACTCCTTTTCAGCACATCAGTTTATTAATCAAATTACACAGTCACAGATATGTGAGAAACTACTTACATTTATTGCCCATATTTGATTGATGAAAGCAAATGTTCAATGGATAAACTTGCAAAGTCTCCTGAAAAGAACTGCATTTGAGAAATCTCTCCTGGTAAACTACTCTTGAATGTATATTTTTGCCTTTTATATTTCACATATCCAAACTGCAGTAAGAGGTCGACTTCTGTAACACATTTGCATGAGTCTAACATTTCTTTTTGCTTTTGATTTGACACCTTGTACCTCACAGCTTTGCTTTAAGTAAACTTGTTCTCTAAGAAATACAGATTTAGCACTCAATACTTGTTCTACATTTACAAATCTGTCCCTGTCAACTTTCAAATCGTGATTTGCAAATTGATCACTGCTATTATCTGTCGTGCTCACGCAATGATTTAGTTATAAAACTGTTGATAGTTTTACAACCTCATGCAAAATGTTTCACGTGCATGTTGTTCCTGAGTCTTGGATGAAAACAAAGAAGGTCCCTAGATCTTCAGGTCATCCAGCCTGCTCTTGTTGGTGCTATATTTGCTTGACTGACTGTAGCGGCGCGCATTTTCAATGGGAAACTCAAAGACAGGACAGGTTTTGCCGTCCTTCACATCTTCTTCCTCTGCTTTACCTTTTCTCTCCACAGCCATATTGTCTCTGTTCTGCTTGTAAACCACTTTACTGTTGTAGGGGCTGTAAGCAGAATTCGGCTCTGCCATGCTGTACTTTGAGTCTGTAGCGAAGGGTTCAGGCGCTGCAGGATGACCAGCAAAGTAGTTATAGCTTGGGACAAAGGGCATGACCGTCTCAGTGAGGGTTTTGGGAGCTTCACCTGCAGCCCGTGATCTTCTGTAACGAAGGCCCTGGTGGCACTTTGTGAAACCTAGATGGTACATCTCCACCAGGTTGAGCAGCAGGGAGAGGCAGGCCACAGCTAGCATGAAGACGATGAAGACCGTCTTCTCAGTGGGACGGGAGATGTAGCAGTTCACCACATTAGGGCAAGGCCAGCGGTCGCAGGTGTACATTGACTTGAGCTCAAAACCATACAGGAAGTACTGAGCTACAATAAAGGCCACTTCAAACAGGGTCTTGAAAATAATGTTGAAGACGTAGGTTCGCAGCAGCGTGCCTTTCAAACGCACGTGGCCCTTGTTGTCTTTAATCGGGGCCTTCTTGACCTTATTGCCAAGAAACTGATGCTGCTTTTCATTTTGGTTGGCGAGGTCATTCTCTTTCTCTTTCTCCTTTTCCTCCATACGGACCAGATGAAGGATGTGGCCCAGGTAAATGAGAGTTGGCGTGGAGACAAAGATGATCTGCATCACCCAGAAGCGGATGTGAGAAATGGGGAAGGTCTTGTCATAGCAGACATTCTGACAACCGGGCTGCTTGGTGTCACACGTGAAGCCGGACTGCTCGTCTCCCCACACCTTCTCAGCAGCGGTTCCCAGCACCAGGATGCGGAAGATGAACAGCACTGTCAGCCAGACTTTGCCCACGACAGTGGAGTGTTCCTGGGCGCTCTCCAGAAGCTTCCCTAACAAGTTCCAGTCGCCCATACTGGCTTGCAATTATAGACTCAGTTTTATCCACAAAGGTAGGAGGGACACCTATAAAGGAGAGGGGGGGAAATGTAACATGTAAAAGTACAAGCTTCATCAGAGACAATTTTATTTTCACTTTAGATGAAATTTAAAGACTTGGTTTAACCAGACTTTACAGCATGTCCTGAAGCTATACATCAAATCCAGCAGATACAGAGCAACAGACAACTTCTGTCTGATTCTGAATGTAAGACCGATATTCACTCTCCTTTTAGCACTATTTTTGGTCTCAACCAGCTCCTGAGGAAAATACTGTATCTGGCTATTTAAATGTTGCTAACTAGTTGTTAACTTTGCTTTTCTGCAGTTTGGTGCTGAGCAGGTGGCGTTGGCTTTTAAAGCCTTGGTAAACAGCTGCCTGCTGTGTCTGATAATGACACCATGAGAGCAGTGAGATTAACCAAACCAGTAAAGATGTGGGCTGTTAAACCAAAACAGTGAGCTAAAAGTGGTTATAATGTTCCATAGAGCTGAGGGGAATGTGTGATCATTTTCAGTGGGTCTGACAAAAAGACTGACCTCTTTTACATTACACATTGTCATATGATCCATTGTTATTATAAAAAAGATATTGACTCCAGCAGCTTTTGTGTTTTTATGTATTTTAATGCATGCACAATACCTGTGTCACACAATTACATGTGGGAACCATGACGTAAATTTGATTAAGTAACCAAATTGATAAAATTATTTATTTCATTCAATCATTGAGTAATTTAAACTGACAATCTGTTCATTTGCATTATAATGACATTTTAATCCAATAAACAGATTGAGTTGAAACAGTTCAGTTGCTGTGCAATTTACTCATGACATTCCTTGTATGCTTATCATTTTAAATATGGTACTTCTTTTTGCTAGTGGGATAGATCGCAAACACCTCACAGCCAAAAGCTACTGTACTTCAGAAAACCCAGAGGAGGCATCCAAATCAAAACATTGATTGATCATGATGAATTCACTGTTTTTATTCCCACAAGTTGTCTCCTATCTTGTGCACACTGATACAAAGGGCCAGGACACAGCTCACTGTGTGTGAGAGAAAGCCTTGGAGCAGGCTGGGAGAGATTCTTAGCGTCTGCGAAGATCTACCCAACAGTGCTCCCCGGCTCTAGAATTAAGTTACAAGTTTAGATTTCAGGACCTATTGGTTACAACATCGGCAAAAAAAAAAAAAAAAACTTTAAAAATAGTTGTACTTGTCCTTTAGAAATAGGGCTCAGAAGTAGACAGACTGTGAATCTGAGCACCTGTTTGAACTTCATAAAGACTGTCAGCCAGGAATGAAAGGATCACGAAAACATTTTTGACTGTACTACAGTGTACTTAAAACATAAATGTATACTTTGATATACCATATATAAGATACTGTAGATGGTCAATTTAACGTAAAGTTATGAAGTAAGACATTAAAAATAATTATCTTGTATTTCTTCATCAAGAAAGACATACCTGATAATGTTCATCTCCTACAGCAGTGCAGATCCAGAGCCACTTGATGACTGAGCCTCTTCAGTTCGCAGAGAGGCCGTGGTCTCCTGCACTGCTGGGGAAACTGCAGCGCCAAGATAAACTTCTCTGAGATAATTTTCACTGGAGGCGCTATGATCCCGCCTGCTGCTCTCCCACTCTGACTGGATCAGTGCCCAGTGTTCAACAAGCCACCACAGCTAAACCCCTGTCTGGTCTCAGCGCGAGCCCAGATAAAAACATTTCCGCTTGTAGAAAAGTATAAAACCCCTCGCTTAAGAGGTGTTTCTGTTTCAACTGAGTGGCAGCCCAAGAGTCCAGTGAGGATGCAGGTTAGTCTTGCATGTCAGTGTGCTCTAAATATAAGCCATAGTGAAGGGAGTGGCTTTGTTGTTACTCTCATGGTGATCTGACCCTTAAGTGTGTCAGACACTGTAAAGCCGTCCCTCAGTGCTGCAGTATTACTGCTTGTTGAATGTATTTCAGGCTTTATTTATACAGAGAGATGTATAAACTTGATCCTGTTCTTTAGCGTCATCTGAATATTCTTTATTCTTTGTGTGAACTCAGAGTTTAGCTAATTCATTTACAGCTTCATGTAGCTCTGGTGTAGACCACACAACAGCGGTGGAGAGTAACTAAGTACATTTACATTTAAGTACGTTACTTAAAAACACTTTTGAGGTACTTGTTCCAACCAACTTTACTTGGGTATGTCAGCCTTCTGCTACTTTATATTTTAACTCTACAATATTTTATAGGGAAATATTACATTTATTTGACAGCTGTTGTTACTTTTCTGATTCATATTTTCATCCAAAACACACGATCAACTATAAAGTATGTCAAAATGTAGATAAATTAGATGAAATCAGGTACAGCTTGACATTTAAATGCTGCTTATACTTGATTGCATCAGTAACAAACCCCCCCATAATATACTGTATATCATAATTTAACACTCTGAAAGAAGCCATTGTACATAATGAGAACTTTCACTTTGGTACTTTAACTTAAAATTTAAAATGTTGCATACAGGACTTTTACTTAGTAATTTAGTATTTATTACATTCTCCTGTTAGCGTTTTTATTGAAGTAAATAATGTATATATTTCCACCATTGCCACACACTTTTCATTCCCAATAATCCATAATTTGCTTTAAGAAAAAGCCTCCTTCTGATGGACTATTAAGAAATGTCTCCATTCCTTTCAGCTAAACATGTGTGGGCGGGACTAAAATGCCCCACAAATAACATGACCTTTGCTCGCACGCAGTCACCACTAACGCTAGTCACAGACAGGAATAACAGACTGGAGGAATTTGTTTTTGGTACAATATGCTTCTCGTCGATTGATCTGATCGCTATAGATGGTGTGTGTCAACGCGTTCCATAAAAAGAGAAGTGCCCTTATGCTCGGTCACATCCGGCCCAGCTGTCTGCGGGGTCAACCATTGTCACCCACACCCACTGACCCCTCACATGGCGAGGCTATTGATAACCCAAAACTCTGCACTCTGGCCTTCAAAAGGAGAACTTAATCAGCCTGAGAGATTTCCTCACAGGTGGCATCACGACTCCGGGGTTCTCTCGTCTAAAGATGGTGACGGCGCCGCTCATTGACATTTGTTCTTTTTCGTTGTTCATATTAGACAATTTAAGAAGCCATAGACATTTCACACGGGTCACATCAGCATGTATTATCCTTTCTTTTTGAGTTTGTAAATCACGTTTTGGATTTGGTGAGGAAGAATTACACAATTACACAAACTCTGGTTGATTTTATTCTGCTGTCTACTGACAATATATAAACATCCAGCTTCAAAATGGATGCATTTAAATAACACGCTAAGCGATCAGTAGTAAACTTCAGACAAAAAGTTTGCAATTCAAGTTTTTTTGGGTTGTTGTTGTGAGTTATTACTTTGTATATATCTGAAGGGTCCATTTAACCACCAAAGTAAAGAATCCGTATTAAACAAACACTGTATCATTCAAGTTCAACACATTTTATAAATGTTTTCTGTGTATTAGTATAGCATCTCGCTAATAATAGATAATAATTACAGCTGAAGAAAAGCCATAAATCCTCCATTAGATTCAATTCATGGTGATCATATTCGATGTAAATAACAGATCTCAGATATCGTAACTTAAAGTTGCCAATTACAATACAACAACTTGTTTCCGGCACACTTTTCAGACACAAGCCTATGATTTTAAATAGCATGTGATAAGAAGTGACATTTCATAATTTAATGTTTTCATTTCCTTCATTAAAATCAAAACAGGCCCATTACAATGAAAGCCTATAATGTGGTCAGTTGGAATATTGTTTCATATAATGTTACTTCATTGAACTTTATTTGGCCTAAATCACAAAGCTATTACATTATGTCAGTACAAATTGCTGCTGTATACACTATTTTGGTTCATGGAAGGAAAACGTATTACCTTAAGTCTTGTCTGTCTGAACCCTTACTCTTTCCCCCACATTGGCACCGAATTCTTTGTCTTTACAATGTGAAACTGCGGTGTACAGTATATTATATGCACCTTTACTCACAAGTTAAATTAATGGCTGTTACCTGGAACTAAAGTCACTTATATATCCGCTTGTGCAGGTATGAAATCTATGTGTTCTGTTAGTACGAGCAGAGCTTTTGTTGAATCCAAGCCCCCATAGTCGAGTCTCCAGCATTGTGCAAATGCTTACTGCAGGCCTTCCCCACCAAGAAGACCACCTCTGCGATGTTGAGCAGAATACAAACCCCTGACACAGCCAGCATGAACACGGTGAAGACAGTCTTCTCTGTGGGCCTCGACACGAAGCAGTCCACCGTGTTGGGACAGGGGTACGAGTCACACTTCACCAGCCGGATCATCTTGTAACCAGGGTAGATCATATAAAACAAATACATAAAGGTGACCTCAAAGACAATACGAAACAACAGGCTGATGACGTATGTCCACCAGAGAGCCCCTGTGATTTTCATCTTCTGGTTCTTTATCTGCTCCAGGTCTTTGGGGTTGGCCCGCCCTGACAGTTTGTAGAGCCTCTTGTCGACGTGGCGGCGGTGGGCCACATGCATGGCTACCAGCAGGGCAGGAGTGGAGACCAGGATGAGCTGGAGAGCCCAGAGGCGGATGTGGGAGATGGGGAAGAAGTGATCATAGCAGACGCTGTTGCAGCCCGGCTGCTGGGTGTTGCAGGTGAAGCCGGATTTCTCATCGCCCCACACGCTCTCTGCTGCCACCACCAGAACCAGGATGCGGAAAATGAACAGGACAGAGAGCCAGATGCGACCAATGCCTGTGGAGTGTCTGTTCACACCGCTGATGACAGCATAAAATGATGCCCAGTTCATCTTTGGTTCCGGGTCTGATGGAGAAAGTGCAAAAAACACATCAGAGAGATAATAATGTACTGAATTTTAGTTTGTTTTTTGTAATTTACATTTTTGATCATTATTTATCCTTGCAATTAGAGGTTTAAAAAATGCTAAATAAATGTTTCGTCATTTGTCATCAAACAAACATTTAACAAAATCCGGATTTGACTCGTCCACAAGTCCAAGACAGCCATCTGCTAATCATTTTTACACTTCCAACAGTACTTATCAGCCAGCCCCATTTCTTATGGTTTAAGTGGTACATAATAATACCTGTGTAAACTGTAATTTTGTCATCTGTAAATTTGCAAACTGCATTTCTAACTGACCACGTGACATCAGCCACCATGTTTACTTATATATCTTCTCCTGTAGTTAAGTTAAGATCCCTTCCCCAAATATTTCTCAAATTTTCACAATTACCATACAGAGCATTTGCCATAATCTTATAAAAGACTGAGCCTGAGTGTCAACTCCTCGGCAAATTAAGATGAAATAATAATTTGTTCTCGTGCTGACTTAATACAGTATAACGAAACAGATACCTTCAAAATGACTTGTTGAAAAATGTTCACTAACAAATGTTATTTTCTCATTAAATTGACATGAACTTGGTGCTGGAAGACAAATGTAATATACTGTTATCACACACCTAAATGTAACGTATACTCTGACTTAAATTGTAGGAAGGAAATCACTTTGAAATAGCTTCCTCTCATATCTGTACTCATAATGAAGTAGTGCTATAGTTCAGCATGTACTTTTGGCCTGTACTTGTACTTTTATTGATATTCTAAGTGTTCTCAAAGCTGGTTCCCCTAGTCACAGCAGATTGTAGCATAGTGTAGACTACATTAGCATTGAAATGATTCGATGATTAATAAATTAGTTGATAGACAAACATTTTATCAGCTACTTTTTGATAATAGAAGTATTTTAAGCCATTTTAAAGCAGAAATACCAAACGTTCTCTAAATCCTGATTCTCCATTGTGAGGATTTGCAGCTTTCCTTTGTCTTATATGATAAACTGAAGATCTTTGGATTTTTAACTGTTTTGACAATAGAAAATCAATCAATCAACACCGATTGGCCATTTGTCAACATTTTCTGACTTCGGCAGATTAATCGATATTGAAAATAATCGGTTGATGCAGCAGTTGCTCGAGTTCATTAATAGCATCGCAACAAGTGGTCACTGCAGCCTCAGAGTAAATGAGGCTGCAGGTTCAATTCCCAACCATCTATCTAGTCCAGTGATGACCAGAGACTTAATGGAATTAAATATTATAAAAGAAGCTAGAAATATGTTCAAATATTTAGAAGCAAACTTAAAAATAGAACTTCAGTCTACTTACATAATAATCCACAAAATACTATGCCTCACCAGATGGGATAATTTAATCCCAGCAGCTAAGAAATAAGTACACTCAAAAGTGAACTTAGATTAGAGCACTTTGGCTAAAAAGTAATGACACATCCAGTTTTCTACTTTTGCACCAATTTAAATTTAAATCCTATTATTACAAAAAGTCCAAAAGCCTATAAAGCAGCAAAATGTTTCATCCCCTCTGTGCCGATCATGATCGGTGGTCCTGTGTCCCCAACATGCTTGAATTTTCCAGTCCAGCGTAAGTGTCAGAGTTGTTACCAGGCTCAGCAGGAGGTGTAAGAGGCATAGGAGGCAGCGTAGAGGACAATGTTGACCCGCTGGCTTGGCATGGATGTGAGTCCAGAGAAAAAGGGAGCCTCTCTGCCCCCCTCTGGAGTTGGCAGGCCACTTAAGAGTGCAACACTGAAGTCTGGCACCATGTGTCATGTGACATACTTTCACCAGTCGCCATGGTGTTTCATGCAAAACGGGCATCTGCACCCAACGTAACGGTGTCTGTAATACTCTCTAATTACAACAGTATGTCGATGTGCATTAGAGAAGGATCAGAGAATATGAGCAGCCTACATGAACTCTACTTTGTGACCAGCTGTATACCTATAGACAAACATGACTGTGGGAATGCAAAATAATTGCTGCTTTGTTTGATTATCATCATAATTAAGGCAACATGTTTTGGATGAAAGTTCTAGAAAAACCTACTTTCTGGAGTGTCACAGTTTTATCCGTAACTAACTGTACATCAACGTCTTTGTTAAGGAATTTTCCAAACTCTTCGCAGTCAAGTGACGACAAAAGGTTTAGCACAGATTTACCCAGCTGAACACTCTGAGAACAAACTGTCTATCATTTCCTCTGCCGCATGAGCTGATAACAGAGTTAGAGATTAAGCAGACTTACCTTCAGCTGTATGTGTTTGGAAAAAAGCCCATGCAGAAACATTTACGTTGACATTAGCAGATGTCTTTTTTTCAGTCTGTGACTGTGAACAAGAGTATCAGAGCACCATGACTTTGCATTGCTAATGATTTCTCTCACACTAGCCACTGCCCTGCACTGGAGAGGTCATATGCTTCTGTGCGCAATATTTGCATACAATAGCCCCATTTACAGAGGCCAAACAAACGGCTTCAGAGTCCACATCAAAGGTTTTAATTTCTGCCCAGCTGAGGAATCTGTGTGGGGACTGCAGTCTGAGCTTTCGTCCTCATTGTCATGTGTTCTGCAGAGGAAGTGGAGGGTGTTTTTGACGCAATATGGAGTAAAACATAAAGGTCTAAAACAAAGAATGACCCATAAAATCTAAAGATAAGGGGACAAGAGTTTATTATAATAATAATCAGTCTCTCGTCTACTTTTTTCTCCTCAGACTTTACATCCACACTGTTGCTGCCTGCCTAATTTCTAACCACTAATTCACTGCTCACTGTGTAGCCCACAAGCACAGTCTGACGCATTTCTGTGGGATTAAATGTTTGTTTTTTAGGCTGAATTACCTCTTTAGCGCACTGTTTTTTTTTAGCTCCTGAAGGATCACCATTGCCTCACATTAACTTTGTGTTCCCTCTGATAGGAACATTGAAGCCATTGGTGCAGTACAGTTATAATACGCTGCCGGTTTAGGGAAACACTCTGCAGATACTACAGAAAGGAGAGATGATTTGACACTTAGCATTTATTGCTCATTACTCCTTTCAAAAGGCAAGCTCTGACAGTTACAGCCCCGGCTGTGGAGGCTGAAGCTGTCACTGTGTGGTGGTTATAGGGATTTGAACTCGCTGTGCTTTTATCAGATATGACAGATGTGTTACCAAAACGGCACAGGGGTTCAGTAGCTTCAATACAACACTCAGCCACCACACCCGTGTCACTTCTATCACTGCACATATGCAACCCCTGCATGTAGTTAGTGTCACAGCAATAACCGTAGCAACCAAAGCACAGCCATGGCTACAGCCCCAATCACAGCGACGGCCAAATCTCTGTCATCCCATGGCTGTAGTCATGATCACAGCTGCAGCCTCAATCAGCAGTCAGTGCAGTGACAGTGAGAGAGCTAGTTATTTATCTAGCTGCAGACTTGCACCTGAGCAGCCACAGCTGAGGGTGCGCCCACTCACAACCAGTGGTGGTCTGCAACATAATACATACTATATATAGATTACCAATGTGGGTAACACAAAATCTATTGCAAGGTAGAAAAGGAATTTCAGAAGGAAACAAAAGTAAACAAGCTAAAAACTTTAAATTGATTTTAATATTTTTGAGTTTTTAGGACAATCTGCTCTAACCAAACCCGTAGGTATGTATAATGCTCTACTGTATCTATTAGATTTCCAAAAAGAGTATGATCTGAGTAGGAACAGCAAAGCTCCATGCTGTTGTGAAATGTATACATGTTGTCTTTTTTATGACAAGCTACATATGTATTTGAAAAAAAAGTAGGTCTGCAGGATGTCAAAGCAGGCTGTAACCTAAAGAAGGTTTGCAGTAGAGCCGACAGCACACGAGAGGTTATTGTCAGCATGGGAATGGACACAGCAATGTTGATTTTGAAAATTAATATGATTTATGTATAGAGTAAATAGCAGTGGGCTCAGACCTGTACACGGATTCAACTTTTTCTGATAAACGAATCAAACATCAGTCCCTGGAATAAATATCAGTGAGCAAGGATGTAAATAATGGCAGCCTTGGGGATTTTTTGACTCACTGTATATGTGTAATCTATGCGGTGTGTGTGTGTTTGATTGCTAACTGATGTCCTCTGCTTCAGTTCAGTCTGAAGGAGGACATCTGGAGGTGATTAACTGTTATTGCAACATAGATTTCAATAATGACTCTCCTGCAGTGAAAGTGACAGCAGCACAGCAGTTTGTTTAGAGGGCCAAGTCTACATCTCTCAAGTGCAACGCCTCAGACCAGGAGAGAAACACGCCTGCAAGATAGTTAGTGATTATAAGTGGTTCATAACATTTGTCATCAGGCAGTGTATTACCAAGTTTATATTCAGACAGACATGTTTTGACATGTTTTCCTAAAGTGGAACTCAACTGGGTCAAGTGACCTTATTGTACTTTCATTATGTTTTACTGCACTACTGGTGTCTCTATTTAATTTGTATGATGACATAGTTTTATGTTGACGTTTCCACTGTGCAAATATCTTGCAGGTTCACTGGGGCTGTGTGCTGTAAGGGGCACTTCAGTGCTTGTGTTAGCTTGGGAAGCTGCCTGTGAAACAAAGACCAGTTATATTATCATATTTAATCTTGCAAGAACACACCCAGTCGCATGCAGGTGTGACCTTTCAGACAGTGGAAGAACCACACGGCTCACATGATTTGTTCAGGTGTGTCTGCATCATGAGCTGCTTCGAACATAAAATGATTTTGCTCCAACACACAGCGCTACAGCTTTGATGAAAGATCAGTGAAAAATCAAATGCATTTATTATTTAATTCATTCATGGAAGTCCACCTTCACTACCCATTACAACCAGAGCCTGTTAAGGACCTTGCTCAAGAGCATCTCATGGTGGTAGTGCTGAGGTAATTCCCCATCTAAACTTATCTGGTTCTTCAGTCGTAAGCCCACTTCTCTAACCTTTAGGCCAGTTGTTCCCAACCTCTCAGGCATGTGATGTGATATAAAAGCAAGTAGCAATCTCTACTTGCAATTTAAATTATTTTGTATAGCAGAATATTGTTAATCTTTTATCTTGACCTCTCCACACACTGTCAACCACTGCTTTAGGTGATCACTGTACCTCAAGAAAATATGTATGCAATGGCTTTACGGTATCTGCCAATGATCTGTGTGTGAAGTGTAGTGTGTCTCTAATATAAATGCAATATAAAGCACAATGCAATCTTTTCATTTTCATTTACTTTTTTTTTTTAAATGTGCAACATAAATACATTTTACAATTAAAGGGTATGTATCGTAAACTGCAGAAAATAATACCTTTAATACATTAACCTTAGATTGTGTAAAAATGTTGTGTAGGCAATCGGCATGCTGCATTATCTATCTATCTGTTTCTATTGTAAAAATATATCAATCACTAGGCTATAACTATTTGTTAAATTCCGCTTTCCGAGTTGTTATTACCGATTTGTTTTGGCCCACATAGTATATGGGTAAAGAATCCTGACTCACAGATTTCCGGCAGTGCTTGAGTGCAGCACCGTCGACACCCATCCTTCCCACTGAGGGTGCAGCGGCCCCTTTAAGAACCTCCTGGGTGTGGAAAAGGGGGAGGTTTTAGCGCGTCTATAGCCAGTCCTTTACGTCCCATTCAGCTTCGTTTTCCGCTCTTTGTAAAGATAAGGGACTTAAGGATGCGTACGATACCTCAGCTAGAAAAGGAATATATTCCCTAACACGTATTCGGCGGTTAAATGGCGTGCAGCTGACACTAAAAAAGTGAAAAGTGATTTCAAATCAAGGTAAAGGACAGAAGGAGGTCTCCTGGAAGGGTGGACACTTCTGGGATTGGACGCGCCCAACGGGATTTCAGCCGCTCGTCTATTAGCGACGCCGCAACAAGGGAAAAGTGGCAAAGAGGACCGGGATACTAATAAATTACAGTTGAAACCGCGCGTCAGGCGAGGACAAGAGGGACGAGGACTAAAAGGGACGAGGACTAAAAGGGACGACATGGTTTCTGCGGCTCTCAGCAGGCGCGAGTGCGGTGTCGCCTCAGCTGAGCAGCGATGAGCGGCGCGCGGTAGACGAGCGAAGGCTGCGCGGCTCACTGACACAAATCCACCGTTTCTATTGTCTGAAACCCAGCAGTGCAGAAGATGGGGCATCCCCCTTTGGAGTTCATCGACTGCTATCTGGACAGTCCGGACTTCCGAGAGACGCTCAAGGGTCATGAGGTGGAGCTGGACAGCACGAGCAAATTTCTCAAGGAGCTGATAAAAGACGGCAACAGTGTAATCACTGCAATCAGGGGTAAGCGCGCTGACGTCTGAGGTCTCTTGTTGTCAAAGCGCTAACCGTGTTGGTTTAGTTTAGTTTAAATTCTTTTGCCCACAGCGTGTAGACGTAGTGGTGTGACGAGGCTTGACGGAGGGATCGGTGGGGCCTCTTTACGGGCCTGCAGGATCCATGTGGGTGGCTGGGAGAGGCGAGTTCAGGGAGGTGCTGCGAGAACACCGAGCACTCTGCTTTCAAAGGCGATGGGTCCGATGCAGATGTGCAGGGTGGCCAGCACACGCCGTTTCCTACCTGCCTTCTCTTGCAGGATTCTGCATCCGTCCATGTGCTGCTCAATTTGCAGCTCGACCTCCCTGTGGGACGTTTGTCATCTCTCTGCTGCTGGCTGGAGTGTAGGACCAGTGAAACTCATAGCCAGTGACAGCGTACAGTAGATGTGTACATGGGGGTCAGTGTGGCACCCATCAGGGGAGGGACACTTCACCAGTGGCATACATGTCACCTCGAAAACAGAAACTGTCACTGTAGGTGGTGCCGCAGAGGGATGAGGGTCCTACTGTATATTCAGTTAAGCCAATAGCCAGAGGTCACAAGTGCACGTTGCCGGGGGACACCGCACCAAGACATAGTCATGAAAGACACGTTTTTTAATCTCAAGTCCTGATGATCGCGAGGCTCCTAAATAACCTTTCCACTCATCTCCAGCTGTAAGCACACAGAACAGAAAAAAAAAAACATGTGACATGATTGGAAGATTGAAAACCCATTCCATTCCAAAGAGAAGGATATAAAATGTGATGTTGGATATGCCAGCTAGGCTCTTCAGGCAAAATTCCCTACAGTGTTGATCTGACGGACTCCGTTTCGTTTTGCTAATAAAACCCAGACATGGCAGGGAGAATATTGCAGACACATGTCTTTCATACTTTAGACTTTCCTACCAGAGGAAATAAAGCAAAATGCACAGTTGCACTAATCCTGGACTGCAAGTCTTCATAAGAATTGGGCTGGAAACGATAAATAATTGTACATTGCAGATAATGGTAGCTGTGACCGAGGCATTTTGGAGCTCCATCCAGAGGTTTCAAAAGGTCTAAATTTTGTTTTTTACAGGCTATTCTTTGGCCGTACAGAAGTTCTCCCAGACTCTCAGCGCCTTCCAGTTCCACGTCATCGGTGACTCGCTGACGGATGATGAGATTAACATCAGTAAGAAAATACAGATGTGCTCCTACACTTTATGTTTCATGACCATTGAAGTCATGATGATGAACTGACTCGTAGGGAACTTGCAGAACATTTCATGCCACATCCCAGCAGGTTTTTCAGTCTACTAATACTATATGTAAAATGACGTATTTTGGATAGATTATGAATCTTCCCCTACTTGACCTCAGTGGAGAAGAACATTTTTGGCAGCCACTTGGTAACACAACTTGAATGTGAGGAATCAGGAAACAAACCAGAAACTTTAGCGCTTAATGTCAAATGTGTATTAAAACAAAAGCTGGAAATATGATATATATCAAAGTCTGTTCTAATGTGCGTTTGTAAAGACAGGAGCAAGTGTGTTTCTCTTTTAATGTCTTTCTGACTGCATTTCCTGCGTCAGGCACTTCAAATAAGAACGTGCAAAGTCTATGCTCATCATCTTTTGTGTTCTGCATCCCCAGCTCAGTCGTTCCAGGAGTTTGCTGGACTCCTGCAGGAAGTGGAGCACGACAGGATGATGCTGGTGGGTTATCAACTTCCTGCATGTTGACTCTGCATCCCATGTGAACCCTCATTAGACATTAGAAACCACAAACATATTGCACTGCACTACCGATTAGACCACATGGAAGGAAACATTTGGCACATTCTGTTACAGATAACTATGAAACTAGCTTTCTGTTTGTTATGATGCAAAACAACACCTTTTTTAATTTTTTTTTTTTTTTTGTGTGTGTGTAGTAGACATTCCTTCTGTTTCTGTTAATTGAAAAATGTTAACAAAAGACACATCCACATATGGCCTTGCGTAGGCCTGATACGAGTAATGATGATAATTATTTTGGTTTCAGTTCCTCTTGTTTTTCTTGTTCCCTTTTTGAGAATCGTTCCATATTGCCTACATGTTGGTATATGTTCATGCTGTTTTGATCACTTCTGCTACTGTTGTTCCACACACTTTATTACACTGTGAATCAGATACTGAGCCATATGCGTGTTATTAAATATTAATTATATTTATCTTCTGGGCTACCAGACAGGAACGCTGCACCGAAGCTAGCGTGTTTGACTCATGATGGCGCCTGATGTTAGAAACCTTACATACAGCAGTTGCCATTTGGCAAATTAAACAAAGTCGTTTGGTGTAAGGTGGCAAAAACAAAGACAAATTCGTCGGTCCATTTTTCACTGAATTGCATGTTTTTCCATTGTCGACGTTTTCAGTGTTGGCTGTCCTCACTCATCTTTGCCAAGAGGCAAGTCCGGTTAAATGGGAGAGGTTTGCCCTCAGGTATTTCTGCCAGGCACACGGCCCTGAATGCAAACTTCTCCAACGTGCCCCACGCAGGTCAGGTGTACGTGAACCGTATGCAGGAGTCATGTCAGCACAGCACAGATTGCTCATAGGCTAATATGCAACTTTAACAGCCAAGGGACATTACTGAACAACAAACAAACAAAACATTCCCAGTTTGAATCAATTTATTTTTGTTGTGAATTCCAAAATGGTCAGAGGGCCACATGTCACGCTATCACGCGCCACATTTGGCCCACGGGCTGCAAGTTGAGTATCACAGCTGCAAATGGTACGGAGTAGTTTATTCTGTAGTGTTGTAATTGAAACATAGCTTTATTTTCATAATTATAATAATCATAGTGTTTTTTACAAACAAGCTTCCCCACATATTTCCTCTTTTACCAAACCAGAAAATCTCAACACACAAGCTAATCTTCCTGCTTTCCTCCTCTGACCTTACACTCCAGCAATCAAGCCATGACGTTAGGAGTAGCAGTTCCTGTCAGACTGGGTTTTCTGCATACACTTCAAGTTGTAAGGGTCATCATGTAAATTGCGATGGTGTGTAGGAGCAGCATCTGCTGGGAGCGGCTGTGAAAAGTAAACATTCACGCTCACACTCAAGACATGTATTTACAGCATTTTCAACATGCTTGTGCCCCACTGATGACCCAGCTGATCTACAAATGTGCAGCGTGAAAGAGTGTGTCTTACATGTGGCAGTACAGTTACAGTATGTGTGCATTGTGCGCGTAGAAATGCGCCGCAGTAACGGCTGATCTGTGTTTGCATGTCCAGGTTCAGAACGCCTCTGATCTGCTCATCAAGCCGCTGGAGAAGTTCAGAAAGGAGAAAATAGGCATGACAAAGGTGAGTGTTTTTTCCGATTCTCCTGCTCTGTGAGCGACAAACGTCCTGGAGTCAGCACTGTTCGGGGGGGGTTCATAGTTTATCATCTGTTTCTATGCATGGAGAGCCAAATCATCACACAGGATTCAGATTCAGTACTTTGTTGCCATCTCAACATAGTCAATAGGAATATGGTTTAGTCAGCTCAAACACAAAACAACACAACAAGAACCACACCTCACGTACGGTGGCCACCTTAGGACATAGTGAATTAAGTGAGGTGCCCTGGGAAGCTGGCCTGGTAGAGCACGTACCATTATGGCAAACCGCAGCAGCCCGGGTTGATTTGCTGCATGTCATCCCCTCTCTCTCCCGCCTTTTCCTGTAACTATGTAAAAACAATGCCCAGAAAAAATAAAACTAAATTAAGTAATAATAATAAATCATTAAAACAAGCATTCCCATTAGGGATACTATCGGCACCACAAGCAGCTGTCATGTATTCCAATGTTTATATACCGTTACAGTGTCTTGCAGACAGGAATAATGGCAGCACATAACTATTCAGTCACTTAAAACAAAGGAGGAAGTTAAAAAGATGGTTAGCAGGGTGAGAAGGTGCATGAAGAATCTTCCGTCCGTTTTTTCTTCAGTGTAGCTTTCAGCAAGGGGGGGTGGCAGCTTCTGCCCTATGACATACAATACCTTCCGGAGCTGCTTACACAGACCAAACAGGATGTTACAATGTACTTCCCCAAATGTATTTATGAATAATGTGTGTGATCTTCCATTTTAACCTTTTTTGTCTCAGCATGAAAACAGTGTTCCCCTCATTTCCACCCAAACACACGAGACTTCATTTGAAATGCCAGGATGTCCTCTATTTAGCACGACTTAGTAGGGGAGCTCAAGTGAGTCAAAAGATATAGACCAAAAACCAATGTCCACTACAGAGGACATAAATGAATCGGCTGGGTCTCAGGAAGATATACTTCTTGAGAAATGCTTGATTTTCAACATAATCTGGTGTTTCATCATCCACAGAAAAAATCAAACACAAATCATCCTGATTTATTAACTAGCCACTTTCTATAACTCGGGCTGCCGTATTGATTTTTATTTAATCGTCAAATGGAATTGAAATATGCATGAAAATAATAGAGGTCCTAGATGACTTGGAAAAGAAATTCATTTTAAAAACGTGTTAAAAAATTAAATGGCTGTATGACTTATGTAACCATGTTTCTTGATTGTTCCAATCACCAAATGTAAAAACACTGCAGCTTCTTCAGAAGTACATGCATTTTGGCCCATTTTAATAAAATCATTTTTAATTTCAATGAAAATAATGTAATGTACTGGTTAAGAAATTCAGGGGTTTCTCTACAACAGAAAAGGGTATTTTGTCCTTTTTACAATTAGAACATGTGAGTGAACAATGTTCTAAAAAGAAGAGAACAAAAGAGAAAATGTTTAAAATAATAATAATAAACGGTCCCTGATATTTATTTATTTTTTTTTGCCCCACACCGTAATGTTTAATTTTCACAATCAACACATCTGTTCTGCAGGAAAAGAAAAAGAAGTTCGAGAAAGAGAGTGAAAAATTTTACTCCCAGGTCGACAAACACCTGAATCTCTCTGCGAAGAAGAAAGAGAGTCAGCTTCAAGAGGTGAAGTACGACATGTATTCATCAGTTGGGTAGTACAATGTAGGAGTGAGTTCAACACAGAGGCCACTGTTTTAATTTCCTTTATTCTCTTTTTTTACTACAGGCTGACGACCTCCTCGACAAAGAGCGAGTGAACTTCTATGAATCGTCAGTGGATTATGTGTACCAGATCCATCAGGTGCAGGACAGGAAGAAGTTTGATGTGGTGGAGCCTGTGAGTTCTGCTTGTGGTCTCCCACTCTTTCTCTTTGTAGTCACACACATACATCATCACATGGATATCAAGAGATTGATGATATATACATTACACTAGACAGACAAATCCCAGTAGTCATTCATCCACTCTTTATGGCATCGGTTCCCGTGTTTGCACTTTTCCCCGACAGCTGTCTCAAGTGTGCAATTTGTGTTTTGGCTGGACAGGTGCTGGCCTTCCTCCACAGCATTCTAACACTCAACAACCTGACAGTGGAGATGACTCAGGACTTCATGCCTTACAAGCAAGAGCTGCAGCTCAGCTTGCAGAACGTAAGTGGTGTTACTGGCAACGAACACTGCCATTAGCGAGATTTAATATCTTTTGAATCGGACGTCCATAAGATTCTAAAGTGCTGTGGGGATTTGCCTGCAGACAAGAAACCACTATGAGAGCACCCGCGAGGAGATGGAGGAGCTGATGAGAAGGATGAAACATCCATCCCAGATCTGTAAAATGCACAGTTCACTGCCAATGGAGGGTTATCTGTACTGTCAGGAGAGGTGTAAGTGTACTACATGTTTAAACAGAAGCTTGATACTTGTACAAGCTCTTGCTCGATTCCCTTCTGACAAGGCCCGTCCTGTTTTTATTTGATTTATTTATTTTTTTTGTCCCAACAGGGGCTCTGGGCGTATCATGGGTCAAATATTATTGCAAGTATCGCAAGGAGGGGAGACTGCTGGTCATGGTGCCTTGTGAACAGAAGCCTACAACTAAACAGGTGCGTCACTGAAAAGAAATATGTAATTATTACTACTTATCAACCACTCGTAGCCACAGACAAACATCTGAGTGCCTGTCTATCTGTAGCCAGTTTCTAGCCTCAGACTACTTACTCTGTCATTGTCTCCATCGCACGTACAGACCACTTTCCAACCTGGTCTCTTTCTCTGCAGGGCCCCACGCAGCTGACGCTGAAATCCTGCTTCCGCCGGAAGACAGAGTCCATAGACAAGCGCTTCTGCTTTGACGTGGAAACTATCGAGAGGTTAGCGCAAACAAATCTGAAAAACCGTGAGATGAGGCAATACGAGAGCCCTGTGGGATAAACAGGTTCGGGCGGCGAGGTGAACAGGTGGCTTACAAGGACAGAGTGTGAGGGCTAAATGGAGTGTAGCCCAAACAATCCCCAAACAGCGGGCACACGCTGGAAACAGATGGCAAACAGTGATTTCAGGGGAAGGACACAGCACAACAACAAGCGCATGTTTATAGATGCAGGCCATTCAGAACAAAATGCATTTTGCAAAATGAGCGTTTCTTGATATCCGCGGAAACGCTTGGGAGTGTTGACGGGGTGTTTTTAAAGGTTTAAAAGCTGCTTGAATTATGCATTAAGCGCTTGCAAGTGTCTCTGAATGTTGAGCGACTCATTTGCCAGTGTGTGACGGGAACAACAACAGGATGAGGAGGTGGCTGTTTGGTATACTGAAGGTGGCAGTGCTACCTAGTGAAGATAATGTTGCTGCCTCAAGATGTTTTAAGGCAAGCCTTCTGCCCACCTGAGGGTACCTGAAATGCCCCCTTGACCTTTGACCTTTCCTAGAAGGCTTCTTCAGGGCTTACATGCTCCTCTGCTCTTAATATCCTGGCTCATTTGTTCGCTGAAGCTGTTTTCATCCCAGTTCGCATTGTCATTGCATTTGTCTGATTGGCCGTTTCAGGTGTACTGAGATGCAAGAGCTTCGACACAGACACTAACATCATAGACACGAATCCGGATCTTCTATACCAAACATCACTCCTGTAAATATCAGGGTTATCTATTTAACTGTCAAAGTCGATAGAAAAGTTGTTGTTTTTTTATTTAAGGTTTTTACATTTGGCAGATTACTGCAGTTGGCAGAAAGAGCTTTAAACTCGCAGCACAGTTTGTCTTTGTTAACAATTGATCCAGTAGCCGACAAGCTGTAAAATCTGGCACCAGATTTAGTTGCTTCTGCAGCTGCAACAATGAGATTTCATCATCTCTTCCTGCTGGTCTTATTCATCTCCATTTATACCTCCTATCATTACCACATAGGATTCAATCAGTTACTTCAAAGACACTTCAAGTCCTCCTTCTCGTGGTGTTCTTGTTATTTTGTCTACCCTGTTTTTGCTTGAAAGATTTGTAAGAGCTTTAAAGAAAAAGGCTCAAAATTTCAATTCGCAATAGCTGGATACTGCAGCACTACTACATCCTGTGCCTGAATAATTCAATTGCCACCTTTTTGCCTCTTTAATGGCTTTCGTTACTGTTTCCATAGGAACATGCCGGTGACTTTCCAGGCTCTTTCGGAGGGAGACAGGAAGTTGTGGATGGAGGCCATGGATGGAAAAGAGCCTGTGAGTTCATTTCTCATCTCCTCTCATTTAGGATTATTCTTCTCCTAAATACATAATCTTTGTGAAACCCGCTTTACTGCCAAAATATTTTCACTGCAATATGGAGTCTGCTATGGAGGGTTGACATGGCTACTGGCTATTGTGCTGACACACAAAAAACTCAACGCCAGTTTCCATTTCCAGTCTGCAGATCAGAGTCCACCCAAGCCTGTTTTTATTTTATTTTGTTCTGGGAATAACGTCTCCTTAAATGTTGGCAGGTAGTTCAATCTGTAATCACAGCTTTTTTTTTTTCTTCACACAATTATCAAGATGCCATTTGCGGCTTCATAATTTGATTGCACCTAATTAAATGTGTTTATGTGGGTTTTTTCTGGTGATCAACTCCCATTATGTCAGGTACTTGACGACTCACGTCTGACATTTCTTAAGCACTGCAGTATGCAGTTTTGGGGGACCTCATGAGTGAGAGATGGTAGGAAGCTTCACACATTATGTCTTCAGTGCACGATGAAATGATGGCACCTGGTTAGTCTTAATAGCCCATTACAGCAGCGCTGAGTTAACACCAATAGGGATTTTTGTTTGGTCTTGTAATCATGTTTAGGTGTTAATGGAAACTCCCTGTGAAAACGGCCAAATGTTTGACCTGCCAAACCTTGCTGTTCCTGTGGTCTGTCTCTGTATTGCCTCACCAGCTCAGGTTCACTCTCTCCACCACCTTTTGTCGGATCGCTTTCATATAAGACTGTTTTAGGTTTAAGCCGTCGCTGAAGATGCAAAAATAACAGAAGGCACAATTTTGATTGCCCTCTTCCTGTGCAACTTCCCTGATGACTTCTGTATATCTTGAACATTTCACAAGAACTTTTCCACCCACTTTGCCTAGATATTCTCAAGCAAACATCCACTGCACTGCCCTGCTTCCAGGTCTGCAGAGTCTCTGAGCTTTCAGTCTGGATAAGGGTCAGCTCTGTGGTGTTTTAGAATAATCTCTTCTGCCACACTGACCCTGTCGACTTTATTATGCTCTGAATACCGTTTTGAGCAGCTGAAATATACGGTGCAGCACTGCAGTCATATGGACACTTTATATTAGCTTGGGCCTCATATGTTTATGCATACTGTGCTTCAGCCCAGAGATGTTTCTGTACATTTTGCATCCTTTGCATCATACTCTTTGTACATTACATTTACAAGAAAACGCTGTCAGAGCCGTGTTAATGTGATTACCCTGCCATCGTACACTTACAGTGGAAACCACCAGTCAATCACGGAAGTCGGCAACTGTTTTGATAATCGATTAATGGTCACGCCATTTTATTGAGCATAAATGCCAAACATTCACTGGTTCCAGCTATTCAACTGTGAGGCTTTGCTGCAGTTCTTTGTCACACGATATGACGGTTAACTGAAAATATATTTGGGTAATAGACTGTTGGTCAGAGAAACAAGCAATTTGAGGACGTCACCTCAGGTTTTCACTATTTTCTGACCTCTTATTGACAGAAAAACTACCGATTGATTGAGAAAATGATCTGAAGATGAATCTGTAATGAAAATAATCATAAGTTGCAGCCCTACTAGACGCACATTGGCCATCATGTCAGAGATTTTGTGCCCATAAAAACATCCCCAGGAGCTCCAAAAGCAGAACCAGGCTGACGCTGGTCTCTATAGGCAGCCAGCCGGAACATTGTAGTCCATAGGTTTCTGCTTTGGCAAATTTGTCACATCTCCAAACTACACTTAGAGATCACTTCAAGCCTTTGTGCACTTTCCACTGAAACGCTTAATAAGTTAAAACTGTTTGGCATCAAAGTGTAGGACCCCCCCCCAGGAAAAATGCTTGTATGTTCCTCTCCAAACTCGCTTAAGCAATAGCAGGACATTTTGGCAATTGTCTCTTTTTAGCCACTGAAATGAATTCAAGCATTCACATATTGGAGGCTAAAAAGCTCAGTTTTCACAGTCAGCAATTCCTTTCCCTGCTGCTAGCATCATTATCTTTGACATCCATTGGTATGAGTTGACGCCTACAACGTGATCTTATTTTTTTAATTAAAGTCACTCATTGCCAGGTGAAAGTACCAAAACAGAACACTTGTTACTTTAGTAAACATTTGTGAAATTCTGAGTAAAAACAAAGCTGAGAATGAAGTAGTACTTCTAGTCTCAGGTCTAAATCAATAACAGGGTGTGACATTGATATTTCACACCGCTGTGAGGACAACCGTGCACCCTGCAGATGAGTCCTTGAACAAGACTCCACTGTCCTGTCCCCAGCTGCTCTGTAGCCGGCCCTCACCCCTGTTAGAGGGGAGGGCAACAGAGTGGACAAAAAGAAAACAAAGAATGATTAGACAAAGCTGTTGATATAAAAACGGTCACGTCTGACTGGTTTCTGAGTTGGATGTCCTGGGTGTGAATTACTCATGACTATGCCTGTAGTTATGTACTGGTTTAAATATTAAAGCTTTGCCAAAAGATCCACCACTTAACAAGGAACAACCCCCCATTTTTATCATTTTCTTGTCATTTGAATTTGCTCAAATGGTTCCATAAACTATTATTGTATTCAGGAAGTGGGCTTCAGTGGAGCAGCTTTGTGTCCTCCTGACATCCTCAAGTGTTTTTTATTTTCTCTCATTTTCAAGAATTACGTGTTCATTAGTCATGCTTAAATCTCCAAAGCCAATCATAGATTTTTCCATGTCTTTCAGTCAATTTCCTTTTTTCTTTTACATTTTTTTTATTTTTTTCATTTCAGATCTATCATTCCCCAATTCACAAGCAAGCTGAAAGTAAGTCGGTACCCTCAATGTGAAGTTATGGTGTTTATGTTATGAGGTGTAGACAGACAGTAAATACTGTCATGTCTCACTTTACTTTTTAATCTCATGTCACTGAATGCATCTGTATTCATGTTTTAACAATTAGAAGTATTGTCTGTTGTTTGCTGTTAAATCTGCTCATTTATGGGGCTTTTTTTTTTTTCAACTTCCACAGTGGAACTGAATGAAATTGGATTCAAGTTTGTGCGAAAGTGCATCAACTACATCGAAACAAAAGGTAAAGGGTCCCATTGGAGGTTTACCCCAGCTGCCTTCAGTTCTGTTTGTTTGCCTACTTGCCCTGAAGGGGGCACAGTTGAGTCACAGGTTACATGTTGATGCCAGGCTGCTCTCAGGGAAAAAATGCCCAATACAATACTAGTAGTCATAAATAATGTCCTACTTTGGATTGTACAGAGCTTTAATCATCACATCTTTATCCCACATTATGAAAGTCTGCCTATCTGTTCTTTTTTTATTTATTTATTTATTTAAAAAACAAACAAAACTCACCATGCATGCTAAAACCTTAAAGCCCAAATATCTCAAACCTGTCATCTTATAATTGTACAGTCACAATATGTTTGTCCTGTAGGCTGTTTCATCTTACAAGAATAAGCATGTAATTTGACTCCTGATCCGAGCATGGAACGCTGTCAAACTATGTAGAAACGTTCACAATCAGGAAGGAACATCTGTATCTTAATTCTGACTCATCCAGGCTCTGAAGAGATGCATGTGGTACATTTCCACTGCTCTGTATTTGTCTACATTACACTCCTCCTTTTGTGTTTTCCATTTGAACTCCCCCTCTCCTCTTCCCAGGAGTCACACAAGAAGGAGTGTACCGAACAGTTGGCAGCAACATCCAAGTGCAGAAGCTTTTAAATGCCTTCTTTGGTAAGGAAATAAACCTGTCAACACATTTATGTCTGTCCATTCACTGTGTGTCTTCTACAACACTCTACAGCATAACGGGCTTTGCAACTTATGTGAAGCTTGTGTGCATTAATGACCAGGAGATATCAGCCGCTCACTGATTCGCAGTGCTCCTGTTCCGGTGGGCTCTGCTTGAAAGTGGTTTTTAAATTATATTTATATTAAAGCAATGGGTCAAATAGTGGTGTAGTGGCAAACCCACAGAGATTTATCACCCGACTCTGCTGTTCCCTTCAGCCCAACTGAGCTTTTACCTCATTGCATTAATTTTCCAGTCCACAACTTTAATGCTGTGGTTCGATCTGACTGCTCTCTAAGCATTGTTTTCAGCTGCAGCACACAACTGTTTTCAGTGGAAAAGCTCTTAAACACCACCAACAGACAATCGCAGTTCGCCTCTAGCTAGCTGATGAACACGAGCGCTAAAGAGCCAGGAGTGTGTGGAGACCAAACATAGAGCTAAAAGAGAGCGATAGTGGCCACAAACACAACTTCAAATGGGCACGTGTGTAAATAGGCCATCTGTTCTGTCGTTTTAATGGTGGTTCTGAAAAACATTTATGACCGCAGATATTTCGACTTGTTATCGTTTGTTGTTAAAGTTTAATATAGTAAAGCACCTGAGATAATGTAAGTAAGTCATGACAGTGGGGCAGTGAACCTGGAGCTCAAGCAGCTAAATGGAATTCAGCCACCATTTTTCTGATTATTTATGCAATTACTGGAATTCCTTGCCCCGTATTGCCATTATGACTAGTCTGTCACAGCTAGCCATTCTCAGGTGTTTTTCAATGTTGTTTACATTGAATTTAATATATTGGCAGTAAATATGTTTTTGTATTTTTATGTGTTTTGATTTGCTCCATCACAGACCCCACAAACCCAGCAGATGTGGATCTCCACAGCAGTGACTGGGATGTTAAAACCATCACCAGTGCATTGAAGTTTTATCTCAGGTATGTTTGTGTGTGTATGAGTAAACATGGGCGAGTAGGAGACGCAGTTAATTTTTGGAAAATACTTTGTAACACTGAATAGTTCCAAATCTATGGCTGTTCTTTACTGGCACTGTTGTAATCATAAAATCCGAATGTCTGTTTTCAATTTGATCTCTTAGATACATTTAAGTAATTATAATAATAAATTAATTATTAAATACATTATAATTGGTCACAAGTGTGACTCATTTGATCTTTTTGCACAATTCATCCCTGTACAAATCCCTGCTATTCCAAGGATTTAGGTATTTTCCAAACATCTGCACGATTGTCTGTCATGTGTATGTGTATGTGTAGATGCACATTTAGACGATTTAATATTATAATAATATTAATAAATGCAGCCTTGACGGGTTGCGCTCTCTGAGTGACTTCTAGTGTAATTGTGTAAGGAGTGAGTGCTGCTGTTTGATTTTCTTGAGCGTCATGTGGTGAGTTATATTGCATGAATTCTGAACATCTGTATTCATCTGCAGGAGCTTGTCTGAACCTCTGATGACCTACAGTCTACACAGAGACCTCATGTGTGCTGCAAGTAAGACATGTATTGGAAATTATCCAGCGCTAAGATTAGGGAGTTTTGTTCCATGTTTTGTTTGGCTTCCTTTTTAAACTCTCCTCTCGGATCTAGACCTGAAGAGATGCATGTGGAAACACCAACTCACATGGGTGTTTCCCTCAAAATCTAAAGGTGTGCCACAACACTCCCTCGCAAAAAATGTTACAGGCATTGGCAAGGTTGCAACTCATGTGCTTTTGCCTAAAATGTGTCCTCACCTGTTTGCATGCAATAGAGAGAACCAATTTCTGTACATGTGTATATTCATATTGTACTTCTTAAAATCCACATACTTCGTTTTTGCAAATATGAAAAGAAATATAAAATTGTGTGTGCATGGAACACACTATTTCTGTACACTCGTAGCTTAAACATGGTCTTTTCTTGGTTTTAAGGATCTGTTATTTATTCTGAGCTTTGTTGGCAGGTATAATCTATAAAGTATAGCTTAAATGCATTTATCTCATTTATCTTTACACCCACTTTAACATGGAAAATCAGTACCTGGATTTAAAAACCTGGATGCCAGGAACAAAAGAGGCATTAGTACATCAATACTGTGCAGAGTGCGGATTCAGCAGTTTAACAAACAGCACTAGGTCAGTCTAAAAGAAATCCGAGTCCGCTGTTTGTTTTCTGTCACGCAACATCACTGTAAAACAGAGGAGACAATGGGTTTAATAGCATCAGCCTCATTCTGTCAGGATGTTGCAGTAAAACAACTGGCCTGACTTTCTTTTATTACACTCATGCACTGTTCCATATTGTGTTTAAACATTTCATGTTTATATGCAACTATTATTTCTGTCAGTCATCACCAATATTTTCAGTGCACCTGAATTTAATATTATACCTCTATTATGTAAATGAAAACAGAATTTCTTCACCTACATTCCTTATATGGAAAGAAATATATAAGGGATTTATATTCTCAAGCTGGTATCTTGTACAAGATGTTTATGATTTAGGTCTACAGACACTGCAGATTAACTGCCCGTATTTTATTAACATCATATATGCTGTTCTTTCAAATTCCTCCAGTAGGAAACTTTGTGTTGTCTTTGTATCACAGAGTCGGATAATCTGGACTTTCGACTGAGTGAAATTCATTCGCTTACCTACAAAATACCGGAGAAAAATCGGGAGATGCTGGAGATGCTTATTAAACATTTGGTCAAGTAAGTGCCGGCTTTGTTGTTGTTTACAGTTTTTACCGCTCCCACAGGACCTTTTTCGTTTTCATTCTTGAAATAAGCCGAGTTGATATTTCACTGCTCTGTGTCTATCTGCTCAGTTTAGTCACATTTTATTAAACCCAACTTGATATTTGTTCACAGTGTGTGCAGTCACAGCAAAGAGAACCTAATGACTCCTTCAAACATGGCTGTTATCTTTGGACCCACATTGATGAGAGCCAAGGAGGAGACGGTGGCGGCCATGTTGGATATCAAGTTCCAAAATATTGTCGTCGAGATTCTGATTGAGCACTACAAAAAGGTGCATTTTCAGAGTGCGCAGCCTTTGAGACAAAAAAGTTGAAAGACCATCAGAGTGACAGCGGTCGAGGCAGATGACCGCTCACCAAGAGCCTGGTTCTGCTCGAGGTTTCCGCCTGTTAAAAGGCGCTTTCTTCTTACCACTGTCTCCTAGTGCTGCTCATGGTGGAATTGTTGGGTCTATATGTATAGAGTTGGACTGGCTCTATATTAACAAATGCTATGAGATACCTCTGTTATGATGTAGCTCTATATAAATAAAATTGAATTGAAACAGCATTTTAAAGGTGTAGTTCAACATTTTAGGAATTATGCTCATTTGCTTTTTTCTTGCCAAGAGTTGGATGAGAAGATTCATATCATACTTATGTTTGTACGCTAAGTATGCAGCTATCACCAGTAGGCAGCTAACTTAGCTTAGCACAAAGACTGGAAACTGGGAAACGGCTAGCCTGGCTCTGTGTAAAGGTGACAAAATTCACCTACCAGCACCTCTTAAGCTCACTAATTAACACGTTTTGTCTGGTCCCTTTCAGCCATACAAAAAACTAACGGGGAGTTTTCTGCCAAACAATTTTCTGGCCAGAACCAGCGGAGACTGCAGGAAGTTACAGGGCCTGTCCCAAGAAATACTCTGATACATTACCCCCCGTAAAACTGCGAATTTATGTTTTTATACGTATTAAACAAATGCTATATACCAGCAAATCTAGCTGGCTGCATGTTGTAGCATCATACTTAGTGTATAGACATATGACTGGTGACAATCCTCTCATCTAACTCTCAGCAAGAAAGGGAATGAGTGTGCTGCAGAGGGATTTGTTTGCAGTAGCAGTCACTAAGTCATTCATTTGGTATTTGTACTTTGTCCATTTCCATAGCTACTGTACCAAATTGTGACTAACTTTTTTTGTGATCACAGATCTTCAGTTATATGCCAGAGGACAGCTCCGCCCCACCTCTCCCTCCTCCGCGGATCACCCCGAGAAAGCGGCAACCCATCACAATCTCCAAGCGGCCACCTCGAGTTTATCAAGCTCTTAGTCCCGAGCACTTTCTGCAAACGGAGAGTAATTATCAGCCTCCCTTGGCCTAATTGTCATAATCATTCTCATCATTATCCCACCCTATCTGTGCTGAACATACAGTATATTATTGTTTTTTAATATTATGAAATACTCCAGAAATATTTGTACCAAAACACACCTGCAGAGCCAAGTACAGAAAAATGTGATTTACTGTAGTGAGGTGTCTGTGAGTCCGTCAAATACCATTCCAAATAATTAGTACATATTCCTAAACATCAAATAATGAATTTGATGTTCAAAGAATGTCAAATCAAAATCTATTTGTCATTCTTTATTCTTTAGTGCCATATCCTTTATTGTTGATAGGAAATTCTTCTGGTGTTTTTATTTTTTTCTTTCTATTTCAAGTATAAATAAACTTATCTATTCTACATTTCTCACATTAGTCTCTTTTTTCCTCGTTAAGCATTACCTGCAGCTTGTCTTCCCTGCGTTGTGATCTTTAACTGTTCTTAATGTACTACTCGGTTTAGCCAAATAACCAACACTGCATGATTAAACCAAACCTTCGAATATGCTTTGAATTCTTTAACAATTCATTTTTGTGTGGTTTTAAACCAGTGAAATGCTGCGCCAGTAGATTTACCAATTTCAGTTCAGCTTTTACATTAATTTCCATTGTGTTATGTGACAGTCAGTACATTTTTCTGTACTTTACATGTTTTTTTAATTTTGCCCATTGAATATAATTTCATAGAGGAAAACATTTATATTTGACTTAAGTTACTGTACTTTGATTTTTTTCTCTTAATCTTTAGCTGTAGCTGAGTTCACTCCAGGTAATCAGTACCTTGCATTAATCGCTATGTTGCTTCTTTGTAACAGATGGCCAGAGCCACATCTCTGTCTTCGACAGGGAAGTCTCAACGAACCCCGTTCCACTGCAGCGGACAAAATCTGTAAACTGTGCTCCACTCGTTCCAAGAGAACCTCCTCCGAGACAACCGTTAATGTCCAGACCAGCTATCCGTCAGGACAGACAGTCAGACCCTGACTGTGGCAAGATGGGCGATGCAAAGCAAAGGCCAGATTTTTCTTCAGCTGCAAACGGGGAGTCTGGAGTCTATGTGAGCCGAGTACCATCCCTCCAGAGCAGAAAACCACCTCCTAAAGGCACATCAGCCAACAGAGAAGGTATGATGCACCCTCTGCGTTTCTGGAGCTGAGAGGTTTAATAGAATTTAAAAAAGTGTAGGCAAAAGGATGTAGTGCAATGTAAAAAAGCAAAGTTGTGCAAAAATCATGCAAAGAAACAATATTGAACATAGTCAGCCAGCTTTTGAGAACTGCTAATTGTCCCTTTGTCAATGCATGTCTTTCAAAATCATTTTCTGTTTGTTTGTTGCAGTAGAGGTAATGGCAGTTTATCACTTGGGATAACAACATCGGCAGCTGGTTTTACACCATTAGACTTTATAATGATGTAAAAAATAAAGGCTTGGTTTTAGCTTGTGCAAGTCAAGTGAATAGTGTTGCTAAGAAATTTGGAATCAACAGAAAATCAGATCAGTGTAAGTGTTTATGGTGGATGATGAAGCAGTCATTGTTAAGAGCTTAGTTCAGACATCAAGTGTTAACTGATTTGTTGGTCTTACGCTCAGCATGTCGTTGCATGTATTTTTGTTTATTATTATATTAGAAGTGAAAGTGAAAATATTGTAGTGAACCTGAGAAAATGTTCCCTAACCTCTTAATCATCACAGCCGTTAGCTCTTAATTTTGCCATTTTATTGTAAACTCCTTCGTTCCTGTTTGTTCTCATGCATTGTTACATGAAGCTTCATTATTGTTTTTGTTTATCAGGAGATTCTGATGGTCTGACGAGAACGAGGTCATCAGAGAAACATGCCATTTGCAGACCCCCAGTCAGACCTCCTGAGCCCCCCTCCAGATACCCCGCTCCACAAAAGACCCTTGCTGCAGCCAGCAGTGAGGCCACGCCCTCATCCTAGTGAGTGCACAAGTCTGTCACCACCTTTTTTGTGATACTTTCAGTTATGCAAAATACAGACCAATAAGAGAGGGCCAATAAATATTCAACTACTGGATCTACTGTTTGTATTTAAAAACAATAGAACTTTTAAGCAACACTGAAATGGTGCCAATTCCAGTGTGTGAAGCCCTCGATGCATTAGATCATCATTTGATCATCATGATCCAAACTGTCCGGTCAATGAATGGGCCAGTTTATGACAACACCAACATGTCTGTTTCCTCCTTTTCTGCAGTGTGGCCTCTAAAACTAAGTTTTTTGAGAATGCCTCCAGGCACGTTGGCAGGTATGTAAAAGCCTTTTTTTTCTGTCTGTGCTCCAGTTTGACCCTTTCTTAAGTACGTTAAAATACTTTATTTTAATTGAAGTCAATAGCACAGACATCTTCTCTTTAATGGTTTGCTTGGATGGTTCAAGTTAAAGTCCTTGGCCCTGCTGCCCTCCCTGTGATGACATCTCAGGCAAGTGAAGAATGGAAAGAGTTTGTGGGAGTTTTAACTAAAAGAGTTTTTTTTTCTTTACTGTAATCTCCAGTCAGTGTTACGTACAGTTAACATTAGCACGTCCGAAGGGGAGGGTATGCTAATGTATAAAGCTCTCAGTTGTCCTTTGGACAGAGGAAACACAGATGACAGTGACTTTAGTGATGATCGCTGAGCTGAAGAAGTTGGACCTTCTGAACAGATGTTTGTCACACAATGTGACCTGTTTGCAGTCAGACATGCCTAAAAATGTATATCGTACAGTTTGACACAGATTTCAACTAATCTTGATAGTTGAGCTGAAACCATGACGGGATTTGTAAAGTATTTGTTTTTTCTGTTCTAATTTAGTCCACCAGCCTCTCCATTGCCACCAACAGTGACAAATGTAAAAAAAGAGGTGAGATTTTTGGAAATCTTACAAGTACTTTTTTTGATGCTGTTAAATCAGTCACAGAGTGTGTAGCTGTGTAATAAAGTCAATAGTGTTTTTCTTTTCATACTTGACACCGACTGTTGGTTTTGTGTCCTCAGAATTAAAATTAAGGAGACTCGGACCACATCCTGTGACCTCTACATGTGCTGTTGGTGCACAACAAGGTGGAGGGGAGACCCCGCTAATGAACTTGGTGGCACTTGATCTTATCGGACTGAAGAAATGGCTCTCCATAGAACTAAAATGGCTATATTTTATTCCATTTGCTTTGTAATATTAAGAATGGTGTTGTAAGGCAACATTGTAGCAAAGTGACTTTTGAATGAGTTCGCAACGTAATTGGCTCAATGTTTGATCATTATTCCAATGTTTAGAAGGAGTATGATACTATGATTTTATTTTTCTTCCCCCAATTGACCAAATTTAGTCATTTTACAGTGTTTTAATGTCCAATTTTATTAGAGGGAACTAACTGGTTATACCTTAAGACGTTTTCTTGTCTACACTCCTAATGCTTGCATTGTAAAATAGATCTCCCAAAGAAGACTAATTGATTAAAATGGACTTAAACAGTTTAATCTTTATTAACTGGAAAAGGTGAAATATTAGTCTTAATATTAACTTGTAGATTTTATTAAATGGACCATGTAGTGGTCTGTCAAGGAGCTGCATGGAGCAAATTCATTTAAAGCTACATCTATGGACTAATTAATTCAGTGGAAGTTATTTCAGTAGGACATTAAAAAAATATATTTAGCTCAAAATTTTAATTGTCAGTTGAGACGTAACATGTCATTCAAATGCTAAGTCACTTTTTAAGAGCCATTACAAAAAAGTATTTGGCTGTCAGTCTGTATTTCAGTCAGTGTAGTTAGAATTTACACTGAATATACTTGTAGTGTAAGTTTAATGGGTTGTACAGGAGAGACCTTGATTTGTGCCTGAATTTGTTGCACCTAACTGATTGTTACAATATGTGAAAATGACACTCCAGTGTGTTTTATTTTTGTTTATTAAAATGGTTAAAATAGTAATTTTACACTTTTTTGTTGTTTTTATAACCCAACTTGAAAATTCTGGTTGCTGTAAGTAAAATAAACATGAGTTCTCAAAATGTCTCACGGCTATTTTATAAAAAGGAGCTGTGTATTATTTTTCATCTCTGTGTTAAGTTTCTTCAAAAGATTTATCACTCATTAAGGTAATGGTAACAGGTATTTGCTGCCAAACCCTTTTAAGCCATCAATGTGCAAGTTTACCTATGAAACAAACGATGCTAAAATTGGGTTTATTTTTTAACGACTCTCTTGAGACCTATTTGGTGAGATAACGTGTTCCACTCTTGCTTCTAAACACTGGCTTTACAATCAAAGACATTCATGGTGACTCAGTGGAATAAATGTGACAAGTAAATTGAATGTTAAGTTGAACGGTGAGCGGTGAAAGTTTGAGCTTCTCTGACATTTGTTGCACTTGCACAACATCCAATCGAAAGCATGTAAATAAGGGGCATATAATGGGGCCAAACATTGAAACTTGTGGGATCCCAAATAAAATTTCTGCAAATAATGAATTGTTGCCCACTTTGTTTACTGAAAATTAATGTAAAGATTTCCCAGTTTTAATATTATTTTTCATCTTTGCCTTGACATTTCATAACATCCCAAAAGAAGACTAAGAGCCATACTAGTGGTTCTGTGAGGCTGTAAACTGGCACAGCGGTGCTTTGAGCAAAATGCATGCCAACGTGCTCACAATGACATTGATTTTGCTGATGTTTTGCAGGTATGTTTACCTTAGTGTGTTAGCATTTGCTCATTAGCACTAAACACAAAGTACAGCTGGAGCTTATGGGAAATTTGCAGGTATTGAGTCAAAAATAACACCTGATTTAAAAAAATCGGGATCAATCCTGAGAGAAACATGAAATATAAAAGTTAAACTTTTCCACCTAAAACATTCCAATTCAAAAAGAGGAACACATCGGCTCCTAGCATGCACTCAGTGGTTCAATCTGTTTGCAGACCAGTTTGCAGGTGGGCATTGTATCGATTTTGCCATCCACTCCAGCTGCTACATTCCTACCTTAACTGCCATTCAGAGCCTTGTCTTGCCCCTTTTTTTCTCTACATTTAAATCTACCAGCTTGTACCTAAATTTCTAACATCAATGGTGCCAGCCTCAGCACTGGACTGGCGGAAATTCCCATGCCGATTTCATGCCAGTTCATAAGACCTTGAGTAAATGAATATGCAGCCAAGTGCATAGCTTTCTATTAGGGAAGCACACACACAAGAACAAAAGAATGTGTGTTCTCACTGAAGGAAGCAACTGTTTACAGGATGTGCAAGCTGAATTAAACATGTATATACTGCTAATGTATCCCATTACTGCTTTACTTTGGGAATGTACCACCTGATGCATCATGCCAACCAACTGTCTATGGTACATATCTCTGTGTATTAAGATTTAAATGTTATTTTCTCTTTTCCACATTTTATTTTCCCTCTTACCCAGCTTCCATGCAGTGTGTGCAAGTTAGAATGCAACCAATTAAAATAAAGTAAAAGTTCAAATGTAATGTACTTGTACTTTCAAACAAACTCTTATCCCGTCTTCAGAGTCAGAATTATTTTAATCGTTTGCCTTGAAAAGATCATGCTGCTTTATACCTTTGAAAAACACACAGGTCACAAAAGGTATAAATCATACAAGAGATGGCTTTAAAAGTGTTTGGACACCAAAACAGACATTAAATAATCAATATATACAGTTACTGTAGCATGTACAAAGAAACAGTTTAATATGCAGTACATTGGGCACATACCAGCTATTGTCAATTGACGTAATACAAACACTGTAGCCTACTGTGATTACATCATATTAGTATTAGAAATGTACAAGGCTCACTGAGGTGCGTGATCCACTGGCACTTGTTAATGCCTTGATGTGCGTAATGCATAATAAAGCTAAAACAGCATAAAAATCACATCAAAGACGAGTAACAAAATGTATAACAACAGTCTTGCAATATTGTGTATTCAGGAAATGTAAGACTTGATTGATACCTATTTTTGAATTTGATCAAAACTTCAGCAATATGCACCGTTTTAGTCTGTTTTTACAATATATAATCTAGGTTCTTGTTAGGTCTTAGTTAGATTTCTTTCTAGTTTTAACTTTCTCAAATGACAGCAGACACAGTTAAGTGTCAGGGCTATAACTAGCTGTTGGGGTCAGGTCTCATGGACACCTGTACTTGTCCGTAGCTACTGGATTTCATTTTCTCCCTCATTCCTTTTCGCATAGCAAATATTGTATAAAAAGACAAGATGAAGACGTGAAGACATTCATTTAAACAGATGAAGTACACTTTACATTTCTCAGTGAATCAGTTCATGAGTTGTTTGTGTTGGATTGTTATAAACACGGAGCAGCTGGATCGAGAGAAGTCATGATCTGCTACATTTCTGGTTCATTCACTGAAAAATGCTGGTTCAGACTAATTAATCTAAACTGCGCATCCAAGGTGTATGTACAAAGTGCCTTGCATTTTTTAAATAAATCATAAAAACCGATAATCGTATTCAACTCAATGAATACTGTTCAACAGTTTTACTCAAGTGTCTGTGATTAGTTATCTTCAAGGCATTCCACAGATAGTTTTCTTGGTTTTCATCTCTGAGGTTTGGCACGACCAGTCAAGGACTTTGTACATCTGAAGCCCTTCCTGTTTTGACTTGGCTGTCTTGGAACATTACTGCCCTAACCTAAGATCCCTGGCACTCTGAATGAAGTTCTCATTCAAAATTTGCCTCTAGTTAGTGCCATGCATTCTTCCTTGTGTCTTCTACAAATCGCCTGCTGCTGTAACCCGCCGCTCGCAGTGCAACGCTGTCGACTCCATGTTGTCTAGCAGGGACGTGGTAGACGGGTGAAGAGCTGGGTACTGTGCGCTGTGCATGATAGCAGGCGACTAAGTTGTACATTTATCAATTAATCTTTTGCGTTAAGCTTGTAATTTGTCCCGTGCTTCTGCGTTGCCTTCACATGCTTTCTAGAAAATGCAGACGTAAATCAAAGGGGCTTTCAATACTTTCTAAAGGCGCTATATCTAAACAGGTATAGTTTAGCAACTGCATGATATTTCTGTGGCAATTTCTTTAAAGTTGCATTGGGAATTAAAATCTTCATGGAACATTCATCCAGATTTGGTGCAAGATATATTTGGTAAGAATATAATTTACAGTTAACTAATATCTACCAATTTATAGTTGGATTGTAAAGTCATCTCAATATTTAATTATCAGTCATTTTGAAACTGTGCACTGGAGAAATAAAGTATCCAAACATCTTGACAATCTGTCCAATTTTCACCAACTTCACTCATGCCAAGTAACTACATATTTAAATGCTTTAAAATGCAACATCAAGACAAAAGCTCTTCAGGTTTGCTGTCAACATGATGAGAAAAGGTTTTAAGTGACAACAAGCATGCAGTTGTGTTCTGGAGATGTTTGCATTGGCTCAGTCGAACAAGGTGCAATGATTAAGCACTTTAAAGCCATCTTTCGTTCTGATAACAATCCTGTAGATAGTGTTTTAAGTTTAACAGTATATAGCTCAGGTTGTTTCTTTCATGACTGTAAACTGCATTTTTACATGATGCTGTACTGTATAAGAATTGTAGTGATCATGTATGATATTTGATTTCAGAAATAGACAAGAGTAAATAGTAATAGCCAGGTGAAATATTTTTTAAAGGTTAGGTTTAGGTTGTACGGCTGCCATCAGGCACAGTACCTGTCCAAAAACCTGACATGACCAGTTATCTTGTCCGCTGCTCTTATAATTTTGTACAATCATTTAGATTTTAAGTGACTACTGCATGAACACAATCTGGCGTATATATTTCCTATTGTCACATAGTCATAGAGTGAATAACAAATTTAATACAGCTGCCTTTGATTGCTTTCAGAACCACTTTTACAGTAAATCAACGGCCTAAAAAAAGCAGTAAATACAAGTGGGCGGGAAGTTTTTTGCAACCTAGTTGTTGGGAAGCATGTAAGCTCGTAAGTGGCAGTAGTATTCGATTTGTAATTTCAATATTTAGTTTCTAATTAAGATATATGTCCACACCTTAGTTGCAATAAAACTACTGTGTATTCACACAGAAAGAAAATCCTTTCTTTCTGGCAAATGTACATGAAGTATAACGTAGCACATCAAGTTTGTGTTTGACAGTTGGAAAACTTGACTACCATATCTACACTGAGTGTCATGCTAATTTCTCAGGCATTTATATGCAGAATAGTGACACACTTTAATGTCACGGCAGGATGTCAGGATTTGTTAGAAAGTGGAAATGATAATAATTATAGAAAGTAATACAAAGAAAATAGAGGATCAGTTAAATTATATGACTTTTTAAAACACACCTGATCTAGATTTCTGATTTTAAGGCACTTAACCATTTAATTGCCTCCCAAGTTTAATTTACCACTAAATTTTACAAGCAGGATCTTAGTGGGTTCACCTGAAGGCAGCACTTAGAAAAACAGATTTTGGTATGCTGATGAGAAACAAGTATTTGTTTATTTCTGTCATCCAATTCTCATCTACTCTTTGGACAGTCTCTTGTTTTTTAGTGTTTATGAATACCTTGTCAAGTAATATATGTATATTGGAGGTCACATGCAAAACTTAATGTTTTTAACCCTGCTACTTTTAGTTTGCTGTAATCGTGATTTACAGACTTGCTTGTGTATGTAAAGTAGCACCTCTGCTCCAGCTGAAAACACAAACTCTCCACTCAGAAATAGCAGAGCTGTTAACAGGTGATGCCTTCAGATAAAAGATAAAAGCTTTAAAAGTTCTGAACAAATTATCTCCATTAGGACTAAAATGAAATTTAAATATAATATATAATAATGATTACAGGACAGGGCTAAGAGCTATTAAACTGAAGATGCAGGGAAACAGTACCTTCATTAAAGTTTATGGTGGCAGTAACTTTTTACCTAAAAAATCCTTCTACTCGTGAAACAAGATTGGTTTGGCCAAACCTGCCAGGATCTTTGGTACATGCACTGAGATTATTTCACCAATCATCTCTGGAAAGCTGACCTTCGTGGGGAGCGACTGAGCCTGTACAAAAAGGTCAAATGTAAACTGATGGAGCTTCTTGACCGTCTGAAACAGAAGAAACAAACAAACAACAAATAAGCAACATAATTTCACTAACATTTCCTAGTGTTTTGATAATGACGCAGGAAACATGACACCCACCTATTGCTGTTCCCTAAAACAGGTTGTATGGCCTTAAAGTTTGATAGAATGGAGCTCTGAATCATATTAAATTCATCCATGATGCTTTTTCTACCCTGAAGAGCGGTTATTCGATTTTATGGTGTGATTCCTAAGGTATCAGACTCGTTCGCACTCGTTTTTTCCATGTCGTATTTACAAACACAGCATGCGTTGGATGAAACAAATTAGTAGAAGTACAATTCTTGCTTGAGACTGTTTTCCCTGCTTCTGCAATTTGGTCAAATATATCCACATGTTGAGATGCCTTCAGATTACGCAATCTTTTACTATTCATCCGTAGCTTAACTTTTCCTTCTGCTGGGGGAAGGAATGCATGGGCACATGTAAAGTTTAACTTGAAATCATAGAAACCGTGAATCGCACCATCTGGAGAGAGTCCAGGAGTCGAGTGAGTTGGTAGAACCTCTGAGAACAATTGGCGGTCATTCGATAGTTGATGAGGCGATCAAGTTCGTTGATGTAGGTGAGACGCAATTCATCAAAGTACTTCTGACTCTTCAGACCCTCAACTGGAACTGGTTAAAGCAGAAAACAGCAATGACTACATGCTCGCCAGTTACATTTGCTGCATGTGCACTTATGGGATAAATTAGTTTGTTTTGAAGTTTGATGCTCAGTGCACAGAATAGTACTTACTAATGCTGAAGAGGAGCAAGGCCTTCATGCAGAGGAACTCTTCCTGAGAGATCTGCAGCAGCAAGAACTCCTGGGAAAGATGTCTCATCCGTATGCAGTGCTCATACATGGAGGAAATGTGCATCCGATGTCTGCAGAAGTAAAAAGGTCAGGATTGGAAATGTGAAATAATGGAAATGTTCAAATCACAAGAGGCAAAGGACAGATTGCTTTACACCATGGACATTTATTCTGTAATGAATAACTACTGAAGAGGAAAGAATGTCAGAGGTTAGATCCATATCTATTAATGGTGTAATGGGGACATTGACAGAGAATCATCTTCATAACAATACAGATTTCTTCGGTGTGATCTTTGACATCTGGAGCAAAATGTTAAATACACAAAACTCTGTTGCACAAGAATCTCTTCCTTTATTATTGGCATTAAAGTTCAGTAAAATGTTTTAGCCATATATATAGTTCAATATTATATACGAGGTGATTGGAGAGTTTATGTTCATCGTGCCAGAACAATCTTCAGTTATTTCAACAGGCATGGGAGAAGAAGAGTGAGAGAGCAGGCATCGTGATCAAAGTTTGCCAACTCCTGCAATGTGAAATGATTCCGCATTTATTATGAATCAGGAAAAAGACCGTTTGTAATACATTCTTATGCTGTGAAGATAAAAGGTGAAATAAAGCATTTTAAAGGAATTAGTTTAATGCACCAATTGCAAACCACAGAAAAGACCTCAAACTGAAAGAAAAAGAGACATGATAGAGCTAAATGGTCTCCATCTGTCTGGAAATGGATGCAGAGTTTCAGATACGTGGTTGTATAAATGTATAATATACAAAAACCAAAGTGTAAAAATATCAATTCACTGTTTCATGGGGGTGTAATGTGCCTAGACTATTTCTGGGCAAGGAGTAGTGTTTGTTTCCAGTCTTTATGCTAAGCTAAGCTACCTGAATGGTAGCTATATCCTTATATTTACTGCTGAGATATGAGAGTGACATTTTGGGATATATGCTTATTTGTTTTCTTGCCAAGAGATAGATGAGAAGATTGCTACCAAACCTATACAATCATCATTGATTAGATTTCTGTATTAACTGTCTTATGAGATAAAGTGTCACAGCAGATATCTGTTCTTTCATGTGAAAATCTTTTTATAACAATTAAAGTAAACCGGGGTCTTATAAAAGTGAGGTATCTAAGTATACCTGCGCCTTTTGTACAGTATTTGACTTAAGAGAAGTTCATTTCAAAAGATAAAGGAGCACTTCAGTCCATTAAGACTTTATGCTGAAATGTCTTTCAAATACCTTAAAATCTGAACTACTGATCCACCACATCTTGAAAAACAACTGAATAAATCTTCTTCTATCATGATATCAAACTTTTCTTCTTTAGATTCCAAGATATGGATTTTGGCTTGAGCAAAGGTTATGGAAATCTTTTCAGGGAAAACAATTAAAGATTCCCTTTTTTATAATTTCATAACCTGAAAGATTTACCTTTAATCTATTTGAGTTTTATTTTTAATATGCTACTTTTATATATAAGAGATGCAATGCCATCTTGTCTATTAGCAACATATTAATTAGTTAATGGAAACTGAAACTAAACTTGTTACAAGGGGGCACTTCACTGACTTCACATATCAAGGTCATTCAGTTTTATTCATCCTGTGAAAACAGATTATTATCTGTGATGTTATCAGGGTTCAATTTCGTACGTGCTGCACTCTCTAATGGGCTTTGCTATTGGTTAATCCCCTCAAGGCCCCGCCTTGGCACCTGAGCAAAAGTCCATGCACTCACCGCCCAATCGGGGGTAACACCCCCCCTATTAAACCCCAGTATACAACTTGCTCGTCTCCCTTTTTACTCAGCAACCTGCAGTAATCAGTCCTGAGAAGAGAAAGAAAGAACAAGATTTTCAACAGTAAATACTGAACTTCTAACCCCCAGTTGTTAGCTATAAGTATAGTTCTCCACGAGCCAACTTATCTGCTTGACAGATATTTATTTGGTGAATAACATTCACCAAATAAATAACACAATAAAATACAACAGTTTTACATATACAAACTTATACTTTATTGACTCATGCCTCTGTGTTAAATTTCTTTTAAATAAGTTTAATAAGAACGTATTTATTATTTATTTGACTAATAAAATCAAACTACACATTTGTGTTTTGTGTTTATATGGCCTATGCACAGACACAGTGCACCGTCACCTGTAATTTTCATTGTGCGCCGTGTAAGAGCCAAATTGTGTATTTAGCCTGTGTTGTTTATTATTTGTATAAGCTGGACATGTTCTTTTGGTTACCCTCACTTCCAGTTAATGGCACTTTTTTCAACTTTTTTTTACCTGTTCACTTGGATGGTGGGATTTTATACAAAGAGAGTGAGTAGGGCTCTGATATTTTCTGTTGACCATTACACTTTTGGAAATTAAAAAATGATATTAAGTCTGATGGTGAGGGCAGGCCCGCTTTGACCATCTTAAATTGGTGCCCAGTTCTTCCTCATTGTGTGACTGTATTTAAGAACAGTAAGAACAGCAAAAATGGAAAGAAAACAACACATTAAGTGACACCGTATCTTACAGATCAATTCTACATCTAATTATATAAATAGCTCTGGAAAAAATTAAGAGACCTCTCCAAATTTTCCAAAGTTCATTTTACTCAAACACATACATATAAATAGTAAAACCAAAGAATTGATCATTTTGCAGTGGTCTCTTAATTTTTTCCAGAGCTGTATATATATATATATATAGATAATATAAATAGCTAAATGTACTTTGCTGTCCTTTTTTAATCCACTCTTGAATAGTGTTATCAATGTGGGACACTTGGCTGCTTTATAACAGCTTTTTTTTAAAGATTTATTTATTCAGTGCAGGTTTGCTGAACGCAAATGTCCTTTTCAGCAAGAACCTGCCTCACACTCATTTACACAGTTACACAATCATACCTGGGTGCTGCCCAGTATGACCACTACTGTCTGTTTGTCAATGAGCAGCTTCAATGGAGCAATTTGCATTTTGTTGCTCATTTACTTCCCTGTCCAGATTTATCCTGCCAAATCGAGCCAGCTACCTTCCAGTTACACTATTATTCTAACCGTGTTAGTAATATTCATAAGTGTAACTTCTTATTTGGGTTTTCTACCCAGCAAATTCCACAGAGGTACAACAAAAAAAAATACCAAAGGAGGAAGTTGAATGAACATGGTCCTTTACAAAGTTCTAGAGATACCTTTGTGTTTGTGTAGGAAAGCAAATGAGAGAAAGAGCTGAAGACAGACAGGTGTGTGTATTATGTACGGCAGCACCAGCTAACTCACTGGGTTTATCTCTACGTATATAATGAGGAGCACAGAATGTTGGTCACCCTCAGGTAAAACCATTTTAGAGAACATAATTTAATTCAAGAATTCAGAGCTGTACATACTCATTGAACACAAGATCCGGGGCGAAGTAAAGCATCCTGCCATTGACGTTCTTATAGGACCTCCATCCCAGGCCGAACACCATCACCCCCATCCATGAATGTTGAATGACAGTCATTTGGTCATCCACATGGAGATTCCTAAAACCTAAGGACAAAGACTTGGCATCATACACAATATGGCATATTCTGTACTAAAAGAACCAAGAATTCTTAATTTTTACAGTACCAGAACATTTATGTTAAAGTGATATTCCACCCAAAATGTTCAAACAACCCATTTTAAATAGATTGAGGGAACACACTGACCTGTCTGTGGAAGAGGTCTTTCTCTTTATAGATTAAAAGTTCTTGAAAAACTGTAAAATAACTTCTGGGATTTCCCAAGGATCGATTTTCGGGCCACTGCTGTTTAGTCTATATAGGATACTCGTTGGTGGTGTCATCAGGAGGCCTAGCATCTCTTTCCATATGCTTATGATACACAGCTTTATGCAGACATGTCTCATGATGACACAGGAACAATTCATACTCTTTTTAATGCAGACATTTAATAAATGTCGTTTTCTTTTTCATTTATTTTAGATCAGAGGTTTTCAAAGTGGGAGGCGGGCCTCCCGAGTTCGGCTCCAAACAGTTTCAGGGGAGGATGAGTGAATAGAAGTGAAAAAATATTACATTAGTTATCAAAAGGAGGTCACATAGAATAGCCTAAATGTGTGATTTGGTTAAAGAGATAGTTCAGAGGTACAATAGTTTTTCCCACTTTCCCAGAGTCAAACACAAATAAATGTCTTAGGACAGACCTTTTTTTTATGTATTTGGTATAGTCAGAAGTTATGTCAAACAGCAATATTATGTCTATGGGATCAAATAACATGATCACGATCACATAAGCATCCAGGAATTGAGCGAAACTAAGCACGTAAACTAAGGGGAGGGGATGAGGGTCATTTAGTAATTTATATATTTTGTTCTGCCAACTACTCCCACTTCGTGACAATCTACAGTCTCTAAATACACGCTTACACTCACCACATAAACCACACAGGTTTGTCTGCCCACCTCTGCGCAGCACATTTTGTCGATACGATACACAGTTACAATGTTGTTCGCTGTAATCTTTGTTTGGGTGATTACACAAAGTTGTCACACCAGAATATGCACTCTGTCATGTTGTGTCTTGTTTCACTAATTCAAAAAAAAAAGGAGAGCTATTGTCATGTCTAAATTGCTCTATCAGTGTCAGAAGACTTGAGCTGTAAAAATCTGTAAAAAAGTCACAGAGAGAAACTGTCCAAAGCTTTTAGTCTCAAGGACTTACCCCTAGCCAACAAGCAAGAAACCCTGGTGTTGTCTTTGACTCCGAATTAAACTTTAAGGTTCATGAGTCACCAAATCTGCTTTTTATCATCTGAGAACAGCCAAAATGCAGCCATTTCTCCCCTCGACTGCTTTCATATCCAGTGGGCTAATGTTTCCTAAACCTCTCCTGGAGTAGCCTGCCTGCCTGGTCGTCTGCATTTGGGTCCTTTCCCTTACTGCCTCATAGCCTACACACCCCGTGGCACATGTGCTACCCTGTCTAGCTTGTCAAGCTTTTATGGAAATTGTGAGCCTTTCTTCCGCAGTGAAAACTGCTCATGATTAGAATCCATTGTAACCAACAAGCTGACCGCAGCTGCCATGCACAGTGAAGGACAACACGTCCACTTTTTACAGCCACCTTTCAGGTCGGTAGCGTCGCAGGAACTGTTAACATAAATACAAAACAGACATCTGTTCCTTCCACATACTTAAAGTTCCCCGCAGTTGTTTTGTATATTACTATCTGGTTTTCAGATGTTATCCATCCAGCTTTTTGTCAATCATTTAATTAAGGGAAGGAAGAGGACGATTATCTGTGACTGGAGAATAACTGATTTTTTTAATTTTCAGTGAAGCTATACCGCTGTAGTCCCCATGGTTAGATTTTCCAGGTTTATGAGCAAAATCACACTTCTTTTCTCATTTTATATTTTTCCTAACTGACAAGAAGTCAAAGGCCACAGATGTATGGCTGCAACTCAAACATTTATTCAAAGCTGCTATAATCAGTATTTCTTACATTAACAAATAACTAATTGTATGTAAAGGGGGTCAACCACAGAGAATTATCACCCGACTCTGCAGTTCCCCTCAGCTCTGCGGAGTGTTGAAGTATCTTCAGCTCATTGTTTGGGGTTTATGGCTGGCAACTTTACTGTTATGATTACGGATACTAATTTGGATTTTATTTCTTTCTGACAGATTGCTGACCCTAGTTAACCAATCATTAACCGCTAACCATGTATTGCCAACTCTCACGCTCCTGACATGAGACGAACGCTTTCACGTTCAGCCTCACGTTCTCACGCTGCCCAAACAATTCTCATGCCAAAACACTGAGACAGCAACAGAGATGAACAGGGGAAGGTACCTACCCTTGGTTACGTACCGTAACCCCCATTCTATGAGTGTGGGCTCTTAAATTACTCTCTGATTGGTGCGCGATGCTTATCGCCGTTGCTGATTGGACAGCTGTTCAGGCAGAAAACCCTGCGCTGGAGCAGAGAAGGCGTTCAAGCAAGCAAGTGAGTGTGTGTTCATATTTGGCTACGTGAGTATGTGTGGTCATATGTAGATTTGTGTGTGTTCGTGTATTAAGCTATGTGTCTGGAGTAAGATAGGTTCTTGTGTTCTTTTTGTTAATATCTGGTTCTTGCACTCCTAGCAAACACTGACATGAGAGTTTGTTGGTAGGATGGTGCTTCGACTTGCATTGCAACCATGACCACTGGCAGACAGTTACCGACTAGCTGGTAAGCACAGCAAAGTATTATGCTGCCAAAAAGCCAGACATTTCCCTCAGGAGTTGGTGGAGAGCAAATCAGAGCTAATAGACGCATGAACATTGAACTTGCATTTATCAGGTCGACACGAACATCACTTCAAATGAATGCCAATGTTGCTCTGTGTCTGGATGTGTAAATAAGCAGCTCTTTGCCAACAACTTAGCCAAATCAAATCAAATCAAAGGTGATAAAAGTTTACAGCTTGTTTCCGCTGCCCACAAGTGGCCAAAAGAAATCACTTAATGCAGGGTTAACATTGCTGCGCTTAGCTCTTTTTTGAAATAACAAAAAATGAAATGAGGGTAACACGAGAATACATGAATTAACAAATTTGAAATCAGCTCACCAACACTGCTTCGAAAACCTCACTTAATATCCTACCTGGCAATCCTTTTGCCCATTTCACCACTTTGACCAGTTGTCTCTCTCCCAGCTCGTTGAGGCTGGTGAGCAGGGTGGCAGCTGAGTCTGGTTGTCCGTAGTCGTGTCCTGCGTTCACCACCTCCGGCTCAATGGACTCCAGGATGTTGAGGAAGACCAGCTGGGAGTTGAAGTTCAGGCCTGATTTAGGAGAGATATTCTGGATGACCTCTAAGGGGTCCTGAACGGGATGATCCTCTTCGGGGTTTTTCTGCTGTCCAATCTTCTTCAGTTTACGTGCTACAAACAAAGACAAGAAATTAAGAATCCTTTTAGTTTTTTAAATGGTTACAACTTAAGCTGTGACAATTCATGTTTATGCTGTTTTGTCACACAAGCCTGGTCTTCAATCTCCAGTCCACATGGTTTGCAAGTGATACTAAATGACGTTAGAGCCAAATGGTTATTTCATGCACACTGAATTGCACATGGAATGAAAAAGAAGAAACAGCAAAAAGTCAGTTGCTTAATCGACTCAATTCAGGTTTGACACATCGGATTGATTTTGACTGTTGATCCCAGCTTCTAAGACTTGTGTATGGAGCCATGATTGATATTAAGATATTTGACTGCACAACTGGAGCCATTACAGCGAAATGCAGTGTGTACAATGTGCAGATGATGTTCCAGCAATGGTACCACAGGGTTTCCATTTCAAAACATTATCATCACAGTTATAGATGCTAGAACAAATACTTTCTTGTTTTTTTCAGAACTGAATCTTTTATGTAGAAAAAACAAAAAACAATCAATAAGATACATCATCGCAGGTCATCATTGCTAAATAACACAATCTGAACACAGTATACACTATTGTTAATTGTTTTCATTTATGAATGTTAGAGGAAACCAAAACATCTCTGCTGGGAATTAATGTATTTCTTCTTCCGTCATCAGTTAGAAATGTCTGATACTGCAACTGTGGGTTTTAAGTAACCTTCTAAGGGAAATATCAATTTTACCCAACAATACTCAGACTGATCTTCTAATAGCCTTGACGATATCGAATCATATTCCATTTGAAAGAAAACTCTCTGAACAGGTGAGCCTCATCTGGTGGAAAGGCCCTTGGTCATCATGCACGAGCGCTTGCTGGTGATGAAGACATATAAATGATTTTTTCCCCCCTTATCATTACTTTTTCTTTCTCCCGAGAAAGGTTTGCAGAGAGTTAGAAAGATATCCTTGAACTATACCAATCACCAAATCATGCACATTTGCATTTTCTTAAGAACCACAAAGCATATACAGTCAGGATTAAAACACAACAAAACCCCCAAAACAAAAAATACTCAATGTTAATAAAAACATTTAAAAAAAAACCCTGTGTCCTCGTCAAACCAATGACAAACCTGCAATTTCTTTCCCCACAAATGCTGAAACTCCTGAGACAGCTGCTCCATATGACAACCTGCACTCACAAACTAAATTGGAGCCCGCCCTTTGCTTTGGTGGAGTAGGCTGCCATGTATAGTAAGCAGCAACACAATCAGAATGACATAATGATATTCTGCTTAACAGCTGCCAGATACGTTTAGTTCTTTAACGGGTTTAACACCGCCACCCATTCACTGCACTCAGTAACTGTTTTTTCCACCAGTGATAGAGCTGTGGACATTTTAGCTTCAACTCAGCCTGTTATTTCCAAATGACAGCTGTGCTGGAGAGTGAGTGACAGACAAAGACTGAATGCAGACACTTTTCAGTTTGTCAGTTATGTTCAATTTGTTACAGTCTACAAAGAGGGAAACGCAACAAGAGCTTTTAAAATAGGTGCAATCTAATTCAATTCACATTTTTTTTTTGTTTTTTAACCTGTCTGGAGCCATGATTGATTTTAAGGTATTTTACTGCACAACTGGAGTCATTACAGCTAAATGCAGTGTGCAGAATGAACAGATGGCGTTCCAGCATTGATACCTCAGGGTTTCCCTTTCAAAAAATGATGATCACAATCATAGATACTAGTACAAACACAATTTAGAGGTTTAAAAAACGAACATATTGTTCATTCTTCTTTAATCAGGGTTCGAACAAAGTTTAAAAGGCATTTAAACTAACAATTTAAATGTGAAGATAAGGGCTTCGAGAGTCTGGACATTTTTGGTTTAGGTACCTTGAAAGTGCTTGAATTGTACTTTTAAAAAGCTGTACGAACATTGTTTAATCCATTTGATCAATTTTGACGGACTATAAAAACTAGCAATTGCCTTTTGCAGCTTCTGTGTGGAGAATGTCTCATTAAAACTGAAACCTGGCTTTTCAGTTCAATTTGATCAATATTGAATTGCCGGTTATAGACATGACTTAAGTCTCTTTGAAAGGTAGCAGGGCTGAAAGCAAATTGCAAATGACATAAGAAGGATAATTTGCACTGTCTCACACTTCCATGTCTGATCCAATAACAAACATTTCAAATAAAAACGGGTTAATTAAATATTCCACCCTGGGATTCTCAGTTGTGACACAGGCATGCCTCTGATCTTTGCAGAGTACAGTGTAAACAGGTTGGGTTAAGCTAACCTTTAGATCCCTGTGCTTGAGCTGAAGCCAATATAAACAGGAGGTTGAGATTCAAGCACGGCCTTTGCTTCTCTTGCAGATCACATTCAGAGGAACAAATAATTAGCCAAGATGTTGTCAATTGTCTTAATAAATAAAGAGTTGCTGAGCTGTAATGGACCAAACGGACCTCCATTGAATAAGCTGCAGACGTATCCATTGCAAGCCCATTTTTACTCAAAACAAATTGCGCATGTAAAATATATTGGACATTTTCTGGTACTCACAATTTTGGTCCACTTCCTTCTATGTCATTACCTATGTCATTAACTGTGTTTTTAGGTCGCCTGGTTGCGAGCTTAATTGCACAAAAACCACGAAGGTCAGTTTAGCACTTTTTCTTCCTCTTGAAATGTCTCTGTCATGTGTGCCTGTGCAGATCCCACTTTACTCTCACTCTGGTGTCCTGGTTATAGATGTCATTGCATCATTAGCTCACCGATGCAAGTTTTGTTTCTGGAAGGGTGTCAGGGGAGCGGCGTGTCAGAGAGTCTGGACATTTGGTTGCCGTTTTGAGATAAATGGATACATTAAAACTTAAAACTTATATACACTAATGGCCAAACAACAATTTGGAAAGCAAGTTGTGGCACAAGTTACCGTTACCTTTTTTTCTGATACAGCCTGCTCACCACAAAAGAAAATAAATCCAAGTCCATATAAAACTATCCAACTATTTTTTTACTGAGTCATACATTTAAACTGGCAATGAATGATTCCAGGACAATCATCACTGCACTGCCTTTTGCCGTTAAGAAGATGGAGGAGAATGGCAGCTTGTGTAAATCACTAACTAACTCTCAGTCGCTGGTAGCTCAAGTGGCTTTTGATGCATGTCTCATACTGTATGTGTGCCAAGGTGTACACACATTTGTTCTGGAAGCTTCACGAAAAAAGTGTCCAGCTCCAAGAAAGTCAGGGGCTGAGGTCCCGAACTGTGAAAAGGTTTTAGTATGATAGACAGTACGATAAAAAGTGTATTTGCATTTCAAAATGTGAAGTTGTGCAGTGAGCTTCCAAAATGAGACCGCTATCATGCTTTCAGTAACCTCTCTCCTCGATTGGCTTCTATTTGGGAACATAATTAACATTCCAGTAATAATATGGAATTCAAAATCTAAAAATGAAACCTTCAAGCAATTTCGAATAACTATGGTTTTCAATCTTGAACAGATGCCAAACTCAACAAGATTCAGAGATTTCATTTCTTCCAAACTACGAGGAGGGAAACAAATAACAGATTTTATTATATGATCAAATGATACCGAGCTTAGTGTAATTTAATTGATGCAGCCCCCAATATGTTTGCAATTTTGTAACAAATGAATTAAAATCCAGTTAGTCAAACTGGAAGTCTCCCTTATTTTTCAGTAATTTTATGACTTGGCTTTAGTACTCTGAGTAACAGACCTCTGGGATATTAAGACCAAATGTATAATTTTTCTGCCTCCACTGCTACAAATGATTGTCATAAATTTTCCTGTGAAATGCCGCGAGTGAATTACATGTCTAGGATGAGAACATAAGTGAAAGGAGGCTCTTTTTAGCCACAGCTATAAAAGGTGTGCCTTTTTCCTTACAATCACAGCATTAGATCACATTTTCCCTCCATGGGTTTGTCAGTGACTGGTGGCAAAATTGCCGGCATGTCTGCTGCTTTAATTCACATGTCTCATGTCAGCTTTGTGCTTCCAGTACAATTTTCACCGTTAACAGAATGAGAAAATGGAAGAGAGTGAAAATTGAACACAAGGCTAAAATTAGTCCACTACATGTCAATCTTTACAGCCTAATATGACAAACAGGTCTGGGTGACAGTAAGGAGAAGTGAATGAAATAGGTCTAAATTGCATGGCAGCTCAGTCAGGGGCTTGATTATCAGTAACATCCCCTATTGTGATGATGCTGCAATTGAAGAGAGCCAGCTAAGATGTGCAGTGTAGGGAGAATAAAGTACTTGGTCTTGGGAAACCATTAATAGTTTCACTTTTAGGACTTCGCTTTCTCTGTAGTGTGCTTTGTTCACAGAGTATGTAGTGCACAGTATTTATTATAGTCCATGCTGCACAAATGAATATATTTGAATGCATATCCATACTGAGCACATCCTATGTCTGAAGTGAAATGCAACTAATGATAACAGTTTTATTAGTATTATTAATATAACAAAAAAGGTTGGTGGTTAGTAACGCAAATAAACTGCAGCAATAAAATATAATAAAGCATAATTGTTTCTTTTAATCCATCCTACCTCCGAGAGTCATTCCAGCTTCAAAACACTTCTTCAGCCGACAAGATGGACAGTTCTTTCTTCTTAGCTTATCAATAGTGCAGTCATTTTTGCTTGCGCACAGGTATTTCTGTTTGCCTACATGGACGGAGAAACACAGAGCTTACTTGCTGAATGATCGGAAATATAAAACACTGCACGTACAGATGTCAATGCATTGCATTGAAATAAAAAGCAACAGGTTTAGCTGCTGAATACTGGCAAGTCAATGTTAACGCATGGGACACCAGACTCAGGATCCAAGTTATCCCCCTTTAAGCTTTACCTTCTGCTGCTCTTTTGAAGAAAACCTTGCAGCTGCCACAGGTGAGCGCGCCGTAATGGCAGCCAGATGCCTCGTCTGAGCAGATCAGGCACATCCTCTGCGGTGGAAAGAAGAACTCCATGGGGAACATGTGCTCTCTGCCAGCTTCAAACCTGCAGTCAAACATAAGAAATAGGAACAGCTACGGGACACTCATGTAGGATAGAAAAAACAAAAACAAGTTGCTGTTTTTTATTCTGTTTATTTGATTGGTAATACATCTTTATAAAATTAGTGTCATTATGTTTATGACAGCCCATTGTTGATGTTTCTTAGCTTGGGTGTATGAACTGGGTCACTGCGCAGCGTCGTTTGTTTTGGTATTTCACTCGTTTAACATTTTGTGTTCTGCGAGACTTTATTACCTTGTGAAAGTAATAGCCCATAAAGCCTGACCTTGAACTCACACACTTCAGCAAGTGCAAAACTGCTTTTTACTTGTTTAATGCTGTTCAAACTGTAAAAGCTGTTACTGTTCATTTCTCAGAAGCGTGCCAAGGCCTCTCACTGTGTGATTTAAGGAGGGCTTGCAGAGAGTGTGATGACTGAGGATGGGGTGGGAAAGATTTGAGCTCCAACACCAAGAGGGGGGAGGGGGGGGTGTTGGGGTGGGGTGGGACAGGAGGGGGGGGTGCGCAATGGGCGCCCAACTTCAGCCTTGAAGACAGAGAGATTGGAGAAGGCTCAGACATAACGTTGCCTCAGTGACGTGCGACTTAAGATATGACGGTTTGGTGTTGAAGAGACAAGGATGAAGCTCCACGGTGTCCGGTGTCAGGCCACACAGGACATTGGGACTAATTCAGATGAATAGAGAAACTGGAATTACAAAGTCAAAATTAATTATGCTATACATCTACCCTCTAAGTATCTCTCTATTCAGTATTATAAAGCAATTAATTTCAGACTGACTTCATTCACAATAAGCTATGAAACCTGTAATCAGACTTCTACAGGCTTTAGAGTGAGTCCAGCCGTGAGATGAGAGATCAGAGCTGTGAATAAAAGGAGATGGTAGTTTAAATAATGAGGGTTGAGGTGCTGAATGGTTCTGTGGTCTGGGATGCATTAACAATAAATGTGAAAAATATGCATGTCAAGATCAGCATGATGGACTGTGGGTACAGTTTAACAAAGGCAACCGCTACAGTGCCAGTGCAACAGATGCAGAACACACTTTGGATATTCACGTGATACTTGTTAAGAGGTGTTTCTTTAGAGCTCAGGCCTGAATTAAACCTTGCTCCCTATTATGCATAATTATGCATATCCTAACCCCTCCAATTCTATTTGAATATCTTCCTGCTGCATCTTATCACTAGGCTTAAATACAGTGTAATGGGTCAATTGTCTAGGCTGACACAAACACAATAAATGGTAAAAGAAGGGAGGAAAACCATGTTTTTTAACAAGTTTACTGACTTAATTTCTCTTGGATGAAGCCTGATGGAAAGCATGGTGACATTTTTATAGTATAAAAAGTGTAAGGTGTTATCTTACAATTTTAGAAATACAAAAAAATCATTGTTTGCAAAGGCCTAAACAGTTATCCAATGAATCTTAAGTCCAGTCCAGAGGATGCAATACACTGCTGGTCATGCTATATATACACACACACACAATATATATATATACACTCATCTTTAATCTGTTGATCAAAATAAAATGTCATTATTTAATCAGGTGGTCTCATCGAAGGTCTCTTGAGAGCAAAAAGGTGAAAATAAATATATAAAAGTGCCGTAATTAAAGTTAGGAAAATTCC
>JAVQJF010031957.1:0-14539 GCA_036023855.1 Gadopsis marmoratus
CTGGCGACCAGTCCAGGGTGTTTCCTGCCTCTCGCCCAAATGTTAGCTGGGATTGGCTCCAGCCCCCCCCTGCGACCCTTCGGGATAAGCAGTATGGTTAATGAATGAATGAATGAATAAACTAATATGGAAACATGGTAAACATTATACCTGCTGAACAACACAATAGCATGTTAGCTTGCTGATGTGAACATTCACACCCCTTTTCCACCAACATGGACCGGGTTCCGTTCTGGTTTGTGGCGCTAATTTTGATCCATTCCGAGCAATCCAACCAAAAATAAATTGGACGGAAACTGAAAAGTTTCCAGCTGGAACCAAAAAAATGAGAGGTTTTCCCTGAGCTGAAGTGTTGAACCGTTGCAGCATCAGTTGGCGGAGTCGGTGTAATATCCTACAGGTTGGAAAGAGAGGATGAGAAGGGAGCAATGGTCTGTGGTCTGTCTACTGTGATGATAGACTCCCATGTCTTCTGATCATTAATAGCAAGTCCATACTTGTTTTTTTTATAAAAGCAAATATCTGTAATAACAGAACAAAAGCTTGCAGGTAATCAATGCAATTCGCCATCTTGCTCCTACTGTTTACTTCCGTTGTGCAACGTCCTCCGTTGATGGCGATGGTTCCGCTCAAAACTGGTGGAAGCACGGGCTCGATAGCACCACGGTTCCAAGAAACTTGAACAGATCTGGTTCAGGAACTAGGGATCATTTCATGGAAAAGGGGCAATAGAGCTGCTAGCATAGATTCTTAATCTGGTTTATTACTAGATGGAAACCAAAAGTATTCATTTTCAGCTAAACAACCAGCCTGAAAACAACCTGAACAGTAACAAAATAGTAATGTTGTGATTCTTTTGTGTGTTCCCAGATGACGGGCACCACTCAGCAGAACAGCAAGACCCCACAGGTCCATATCCCAGCAGCCTCTGCAGCAGGAAATACCTCTGTCAGTGTCACCCTTGACCCCCAGGCCCAGCTTGAGTCTGACAAGAGGGCCGTTTACAGGTTGGTTCAATATCTCATCAGCAGTTCATGTGTCGTTATAGGGTCTGTACTTCTATTCTGGGTAAACGATGCACAAATCTGAACCCCCGAAGAACATATTAGCCAGAATCAGAATCAGCACAGTCAAGCAGCAGTGAAACACCGGTTTGTTTCTGTTTTTGCACTGTTGGTGCCGCCTTTTGGTGAATACATTTGTCAAACTAGTTTTGTCAGTGTTCACCATTCTGCCCCTGAATTTCCCTTCATTTGTTCTTCCTTTGAAATAATGACTGCATTTTCTCATTAGCCCCATGTTGTCTTTAAGAAATTCTACTGAATTGACTTGATGTGGCACTTGTCGATGAAGGCCATGTGCACGAGGGTTATTTTTAATATGTTCTCTTACACCAGCTATGAAATGCAAGCTTTTGAAAATAGTACTTGAAGGGTGCCTCATTCAGTTTTCACTTAGTGTCGTTCATAAACCAAAGAGCACCTTCAGTAAACGCTTCCACTCATCAAAGGCGAGCAAAAGCACCCTCAGTTCCTTTCTCTTTCAATTTAATAAATTAACTTTAAAATAAGCATGTGATATACTGGCAATAATCAGGCTATTTCTGTGACTTCTGTATAGTGTGCATTGGGCTAGGCTCTAGCCGCTTATGATTCTGATTATTAGGGTGAGACAATGAATGAATGCATATATGAATTAATGATTTCAACTGCTTTCCAGTCATTGTATTGGCTTATAAACACCCAAGAGGTCTAAAGGAAACCAAGGATGTTTGTCGAGCAAACAGTTGTTTTGTGTACGGCTCCAGATTTAAATTGTAAAATATAATTTATTTCTCTTTCACGCCAACAGTCATTTTCAAAGGTAAGCATCACTCTTGGTGGTAGAGACCTCATTTTGGAATTAAAGTACAAGTTTGCTAATACTACTTCCAAATACAGAAATGAACCATACTGAGGGGGACACTGCACCTTTGTGAAAAGGGATTTTAATATGTGTCAAAATGTATACATCCCTGTTTATCGAAGGTGTTTTTGAAACAATCCTTTCTCATTCACAAGCGTATTAAAGCACTTTCTGTAAGTAGACTCTGAGATGAACTTGCAGTTATCTTTGAGTAAAAGCATTGTGAAGTGTTCACTCTGACCTGTATATAAGCTTGTTGCCTTTTTTGCTTTTTCCGTCACCCTTATTTCAGGTTGTTTACAGATCAGCCTACAGACATTTGTTCCAAACTTGATTCTTTTATTTACCATGTCGAAGCTCTCGAAGGCACCACCTTGTTAGGTGTGGAAAATAAGGAAGAAAATCACTGCTGGGTGAAACCCAAAACTCTAGTAAAAAAAAAAACCCCCAAAAAAACACACACCTCACTCCTCTCAGCTTATCACTAGAATATTGATGCACCTTTATAATGAGCTTGTATTATCTATTTATGAAGTAAATTATTCAAAATACAGCCATTTTTAATCGAGCTGGGCGCTCTCTCCCGGTGTAGGCGGTAAACCAACAACTTGCTACGTTTGGGCGAGACACAAGCTGCCCTGCACCGTCTGCCGCAGCCCGTCCTATAGCGATGACACTGCAGACTATGTTGGGCCGTCTGTCCCGGCTCCTCAGGTACCACCCGCGGCTGCCACCACTGCTGTCTGAGGAGGAGCGAGCCCCCGCTCAGGCCTGAGGCGAGCTGCTGTAAAGTCCTTAGCAGCTCTTCTGAGATACAAGGCTGCCTTTGATGTGAGCAGCCATGTTTGGAGCAGCTCCGGGTGGTGGAGGTGGTGGGGGTGTAGTCCAAATCAGCCCCTCTTCCACTTCCACGGGGGTTTTTTTTGGGATCTCCACTTTACTCCTCTTCCTCCCCCAAGCCACATACACAGGAAAGCAAAAACAGGGGAAGCTCACAGCAGCAGCTAAACACAGCAAGAATGTGTGTAGCAACAAAGGCCTTATTAATTATACGTTTATTTTAGGATGGTCTGGCTATCCAGCTCTCTTGTTGTCTTCTATAGAGAATACATTAATGTTAATAATGCTAATGTACTTTATTAGCTGCTTGATTGGAGTGCCTCTGTAAGAGCTGGGATCTGTGTATGCATGCCTGGGCGCTTTAATTAGTGTAAAACAGTTTTAAACATACACAGTACAAGAGGACTTTCAGCAGTGTCTACTGTGAGACAAATCCAACAAAGCTATCAGAACTTTAGATGACAAAAGCTTGTAGATTACATGACAACCTTTACATGTTTTTTTTATTTCAACTACAGATAAAATAAATACAAGGCTGTAGTAAATACCAAAAGCATGAATCAATGAATCATTGCCCCCACGTGAAGAGAGGGGTGCAAACCGGCAGGCTGGTTCAATCATTCAGTGCACGGTGATAGAATAAAGTTTAAAATAAGATAAATAACACAAACTCACATGTGGAAATTAGGTGGTGTTAACATTATTTTTCACAACAGCAGCAGTTTAATACGAGCGTATGTGAATCAAGCCTATATTTATTGCGGATGGACACCCTGTCAGTTACATCTCCTGTCTTGTAGTGCAGCATGAAACATCCGTTTGTGTACATGAGTTATTTATTTTTTTGCGAATAGAGTTCAAAGTACCATAAGTTACTTTGTCAGCACTAATTGTGTTAATGGGAACAATAACACCTGCACTCAGAAGAAAATAAAAGTCAAGCAAAAGGCATACAGGGCTGCATCTCTACACCACACAAGTAAAACTACATTGCCCTCCAATTGAAGGATGCTAGAAAAAAGTGGCCCCATAGTTGAACTTGATTTGTGGTTTCTGGCGAGTGCAAGCCGGAACAATTCAAAACAGGCACCAGGACTATGCACCGCGAACTCCAACTCCAAATGTTTCAACACTTTTGTTTGTGTACAAGCTAAACAAGTGCGATCCAACATGTTAATTAGTGGGCTACAGGGGTGCATTTTCTGTTTGACAGAGCCAGACATGCTGTTACCCCCCCTGCTTCCCGTCTGTAGGTTTACCATGTCCTAATTCCAGCTTTGTATTTAATACATAAGATTTATATCTTCTCACCTCGCCCGCAAATGATGTCTCTCTTTCCCGAAATGCTAAACTGCTCCTTATATATATGTTGTTTCTTGATTCTTCAGGTAAAGAAACACTTTGCTCTTTGATGTCAGGCAGTGAAACCGCTTCTTAGATATATTTGAAAATGTAATTTAATGTACAAGGTGTTGTATTTTTCCATACAGTACATTTAACTACCTTAACACAAAGATGTTTCTTTAATTGTCCGGGTGTGACATTTTGGAGACGTTCTAATAGGCTATAGAGTGTTTATTACAGTAGATGGATAGATAGTTTTTATTGTCATTCATGTTTATACATGAACGAAACATGTACCCAGGTCCGAGAGCACACAATACATATCACCATAATAGTAAACATTAAAATATAGTACTTCACATAGTTTGGATCGTCGTTGGACTCATCTCCTCTAAGCCACTATCAGTTAGTAAGAAAATCTTTAAAGGGGTTCTCCAGCAAATTAGTGCTAGCATTTCCACAAAATCCCTTTTAAAGAGAATCAGGATCCATTTCATTTTACACAAGGGTTCAGGGTACAAAGCTGCCGGTTGCCCTTTCTGCATGGACTTAACTGGTGAATCTAAATTGCCCATAGTTGTGAATGGTAACGTCTTCCCAAAGCGCTCTAACAGTAGTCTAATTCACCCATTCACACACCGATGGCGACGCAGCTGCCATGCTGGCCTCCTCCTGCACCAGAGGCACTTAGGGTTCAAGGATACTTCGACATGTGAACGGGAGGAGCTGGGATCGAACCGCCAACCCTGGGAATTAATGGACGACCGCGCTACCTTTTGAACCACAGCCGCCCCCAATGGTTGCCTCTCTCTATGTGTCAACCCTGTGATTGACTGGCGACCTGCCCAGTGTGCACCCCGCCTCTCGCCCAATGTCAGCTGGGCCCGCAACCCTCCAAAGGATAAGCGGCTCTAGCTAATGGTAGGACGGATGAATGCATGATCCGTGTCTGCAGTATGAGAATACAATAAGGTGTGAACTTGGCGTACTTAGCGGTTAAATGGTGCTGTGGAGAATATAGAGCCAGCTGAGTTTGTAAATGTGTATGATGGCCAATTAAAATGTTGTGATCAACAGTGTCGGAGGCAGCGCTGAACTCAGGGAGCAACAAGAGCTCAGGATTCACCAGCATGTGCCGTTAAAATATGATCATTGGTAGCGCTTAAGTGAAATACTCGCTGCTCTGTATTCAGAGGAGGCAGAGCCGATTAGAATTTTTGGAATTATTTTTGCCCATGCAAGGAGCTAATGACTAAACGCACCTTGTTACCTTGTTATAAACGCAATTAAATTTGACTTCACAAGTCACTGTCTCCCACAGTGAGTCAAATTATGCAAAAAGACACAAATAGCACTCTTATTTTAATAGAAGTCTGATCCGCCAGCGTTCCTGCCGCTACACAGTGCTCATATGGGGGCTGTAGACTCTGAAAAGAGAAGAGCATATAGAGAAGCAACATCTCTGCAATTTTTCTTTAATTATTTCGCTCAGGAAGTCTGTGTGGGCTTTAATGTTTCTTTTCACTAATTGCTAGAATGCCAACTTTATGAGGAGATGTGTGGTTTCCTCTCTCCCCCTCTCTGTCTCTCTGCCTACTTTGTTATTAGCAGCGGAGTAAATGTGTGATAGGGTAATTAGCCTAATGAGTTGTGGCATTTACTATAAAGATCCTTCTGGATTCTCTGCATCTTATTAAAAAGCCGGTAAGGCTTTTGTTTTTCAGGTTGCGGATGTAGCGGCTGATGGAAGCTGATTCGGCTCAGCGATGGAAGCATGCGCTTAATTGAAAGAGACATCATAATAGCCCTTCTTTTTTTAAAAAACAGAAATGTCCTTGTGATTCTAACAAACAACTCGGGTAGAGGAGCTGTGTTTACCAGAACACGCTGTTTTAAGGTCACGCTTTAATGAGTTTGTTTGAATTAACTGCTCGCGTGCTTTACATGTAGAGGACTTTGGCAATCAATGATAAGCAGTAAGACAAGTGTGTTTTTCAGAAGACCTCAGATGCAGTGTTTCACATCTGCTGAATACAGTAAGAGCAACATTCTCTGCTTTTCCATGGTCTACACGCACTTCCAGAAACAGAGCTCTCACCTGAATTGTCTAGATTAAAAGACAATCTGGTATTTAGCTTTATTTCTCACAACAATCTATTCATCGCACACACTGAACTCTACCTGGCTTAAGAAGCGGTTCGTGATATGTAACACATTTCATTGTGCATCAGAAAGGGAGAGAAACCAGGAATACAATTGGATTCGTCCTGTGTTTTGACAGTGGCGGGATCCTTTTACAAAGATGCCAGAGTTGCTTTGCGGAGCCCTCTATGGTGCATATTACCATTCACTCCCCTCCATAGTGGGTCTTTGCTGAAAGCCTCTCCCATGCTGGTCAGCCTGGGTATTTTGCATTGAAACTGGATTTAAGGGTTTGTGTGTGTATTTGCGGGACGGTTAACATGCCGCCATGCTGACAGTTGCCAAACTCCGAGAGATACAGGAATGTATTCAGCCTCGGGTGTGTTTATACTTGCATACGCACTCGTTAATGGCATAAGAGAAGTGAAGGTTTGACGAGCTCTCATGTTGTACACAACAGGAGGGAGTGCGTTTAATTTGACACGCCCAAGGACGGCGTTATCCACATGTGTGCTCGCCTGTGTGTTTGTCTGCCTGTGTGATGCACCATAAAGTCTGTTTATCCTCACTGCCACAATGCATCAATGCATCCTCCACCACTGTGCTGCTTCTCCAGCAGGGCAAGGACTGTCTGAGGGGCTTAAAACAGGCAGCGCTTCCTCCATTTAGCAGGTCAGCGTGTGTTGGTGCTCAGCCGCTGCTGAATGCAGGAAACTGTGTCAAAGCTCAAGTAGCTTTATTGGCTGTTTCTGTCAGATACCCGTTTTTATGAGTTTCCTCACCGCTTGACATTGGATGAGAAAGGAAGTCCACAATTTTCTTTTTCTATCTTTGTTTTTTACTTGGGCAATTTACTAATCCATGCTATCTTTTCCTGGCATAAGAGAGGCCTGCAGAAAACATAGAGAAGAGAACATCATTCGCACTCCACAGCTGTCAAGTAATGCCTCCTGGAAACACCGTTCGCTCAGACTGAAATTGTAGCTTCATTTCTTTGTTTCCCCAATGAAAAGATCTATTGCTAGATGCAGCATCTATACATGACATGTATTTTTTAACATCGTTCACTACTGATGAGTTTAGGCAAGGCCCCCCCCCGCTACTATACTATGACTCTTACTATAGTCTCTATGAACATTGCCAACTTACTGTCCAGAAACCAGGGTCCAGATGAGAAAAGATCTTAGTTGCTAAACGTTTTGTGAGTCGTTATCTGAGTCACCTTCAGTAGCTTCATTTATTACACCATGTGGAATGTTTTTGCCCTGGCTATTGCTTCTCACGCTCTATAGAAGTGGCCTTATCGTTTTGGTTTTTCTCGCAATATTTATAATAATATCCTAAAGTGATTGTGTGTGTGTGTATATTTATATAGTTATTTTACTTTATTTAATGCTTAACCCCAGGTCAACTGTTAGTTACATCAAAGTGAGGACAGTGTCTGTGCACAGCCTGCATTGATGTTGGGAGGGATGTTGTACAAACCAAAGACTGGATGGAGCTTTTTGGTTCAGGAGGCCCCAGAGAAACAAAACCCCAAGTGAGACGTGGGAATAAAAAAGGGAGTTTGAAAAGTAGAGAAGAAAGGAGACAGGATTTATTCAGATAGTGCCGGGGGTTCTTAGAATATGTGTTCGTGTGTGTACACATCTGTACACACACACACACACACACACACACACACACACACACACGCACACACACACCCTCACACAGGGTGTGCTTCAGACATGTAGCCTGGGGAAACGGGGGCCTTGTCGGGAGCAAACAGCACGGCTCCACCACAAACTGGCTTCTAATATATGGGGGTACAGCAGGCCTGATTAGGCTGGCAAACAGTGGGGAGCAGAGAGAGAGAGAGAGAGAGAGAGAGAGAGAGGGAGAGAGAGACCTCCACCTCTCTCTCCCTCCCCAACACACACACATTCACATAAACATACCTTCAAACCGCACCCCCACCTCTTTCTGTACCCCCTTGGTGGCCTGCCAGATTATTGCGAAAGCAGGCAAACTTGACTTGTTCCATGGATGAATGCGCTGCTTTGATTTGAGCTTGTTTTCATGCACAGCTCTGTGTCTGCAGGTTTAACTTGTTTCATTGTCGGGAGAGAAAACCTCTCAACTCCAATCTTGGTGACAAACTTAAAGAAGGATTCCTGTTGAGATTGAAAGTTCACTCTTGACCTCAGAAACCCTAGCATGCAAACAAAAATCTCACCACAAAGTCCATGGAGTGCTGCAAGAATGAGTCCTAAAACCCAGGGGAAATGTGAAAGGGGTCACTTGTAGTAATGAGCCTTCAGAAAATTATCACCTGAATTTGTAGCCCCCCCCCGGCTTTATGGAGCTTTATAGTGAGTTTCAGCGCAAAACATTACTGTTTTGGTTCACTCTTACCGCTCTCATAGCATCGTTTTCAGGCGCAGCAGGCAGATGTTTTCAGAGGAAAAGCTCGTAAAACCCCACTGTGCACTACCAGCTCAGCACCAGACTGCATATAGACACAGTTAGCTAGAGCTACGAGAGAGTGAACATCGGACTAACATTCATCAGGTGGCCAGAAACACGACTCTGATAATTATGTTACTCCGAAACTGCAGTGTTGTGTTCACAATATGTTTCCGCTGCCCCCAAGTGGCCAAATAAAATCAGTTACTGCAGGTTTAAAATGACTTTTAATCAGGATTTACTCAAGTCCAACCATACCATATACCTTTCTGACTTCACAGGGGTCAAGAGCCAACACCTACAATGTGAATAGTTTACTAAAGCATCATAACCAAATAAAAAACTCAAGTAGCTCTTTACAGCCTCTTCTCCCATTCAGAAGAATGGAAAACAACCAAACGTTTATCTTATATTGGCTTAACAATTTATAACTAAGGGGTTATAACCAAGCATAAGAGCCCATTTTGGTGGTAAGGACCAGGGTAATTGATAGATTGATTGACAGTTAGATAGACCTGTTGGTTCACGTGCAAACCTCACTTAAACAGCTGGGACTGATAACTGGCTTCTTGCCATGTTGGCTTGAATGTTGAGATTGAAAGTTCAGCCTTGAAAACAGTATTTTACAAAAGCAATCTCACCACAAGGTTTACTCAGCTCCAGGACAGGAACTACGTTTTGGCAACTTTCACCTAACAACAGCATGTTGCTGTAGTAGATTTCTACATCTAAGGCTTGTCGTGTTTGACCCTTTTGAAGCAGGCTGCCCTCTGATCACACGTCAAAGTCAAGTGTCACCTTATTTCCTTCTTCAGCTTCGGACTCACCGACCATAAAGCAGATGCCACCAGAACTGCCACGTCCCTCAACTTCATGTTTTCCTCCCGCTGGCCTCTGATTCTCCATTTTGGGCTTTTCGTTGGTGACCCAGCACCGTGCCATGCTGGAGGGTGGGGACCGTGCTGACTCCACTCACTGGCCATCCTGTAAATCGCTCTTTTATGGCCCTTGTAATGATCCCCCAGCCGGCAATCTCCACTCCGTCGCACTGCAGATAGAACCTGCCGCTTCTGGCAGCCGACATGGGGGTGGGGGGGCTCAGGGTGGTTGTAGGAGGTAGTGGGAGACTGGAGGACACACATCGCGAGACCATGCACTCACACACACACACACACACACACACACACACACACACTCACACAGACACACGTTCACGTTCATAAAAATGCATGCCTTTTCACACCCCATCTACCTTAATCCCGACTTCCTGTGTAAAGGTCATAGAAAGCGCTGAAGGGCAGTGTTTTTGCTTTGCTCGAAGTTGGGGAGGTCCAACTGTACGCAATAGTATGTTGTCAAGGATAGTCGTTTCCGCATACCAACTCTGATTGCCTTGATAGCTTTAGCCTTTTACATAATTTATTCCAAATCTGGAAAGGTAGAGCCTACAATTCCCATAGAGCACCAACTCTAAAGCTAATCTCAAGAAACCCATAAAGATCTTTAACATATCGTGTCTCATTTGAAAGACGTTTGTGCCCAGCTGTCTTGGTGCACTGAAACCCAATTGAGGCTAAATGTAACCTTCTTTTTTGCAAAACACACCAAACGTAAACAATTTTTTTTTTAGGTTAAACAGCAAAATGGCAACATGTCTTTTAACGTGTTTATAGCACAATATGTTGAAGAAATGTTTGTTGACACATCTATAAATGAGCAAAGAAAGGAAATGAATTGCAGCAGCAAGAAAGAACATTACATGCAAATACAATATATTATATGCAAATGGATCCACATCAAGCTTTTGCAACGCTGTTGTTGCCTACATAACATTCTCACCATGTACGTTAACAAGTTGTTTACAGATTTCAGTAACATTTCAGGTCAACAAATGCAGTTTCAGTTTAATGTAGTTTACTGTTTCTGAATGTTGATCAGTGTCATTAAAAAAGACAGGGACAACGGAAAGAGCAGCTGGGATGGCTTACTTGGTAGCTGTATTGTTAGCTGTAAATAGCTATGTAATTTAAGAATTTGGCTAAATTTGGACAGAGTTAAAGATGCTTAAGGTGAAATGTTACTACAAATTTAGCAGTTTGGATTCAGTGGAGATGGTTGTGCTTTAGCAACCAATGTACAATTACAATAAAATACAGATTCAAGGTTCACTTGGTTCGCCATGTAAAGTCCTCTGACATAGACAACAGAATCCTGACTCCAAAAGCATCATATATAGGCATGCCAGACCTTCGTCACCCATCCACCTATTGATCCAGTCCAACCTCCTCCCTAACCTGATTTCCACCTTGGCTCCTGTCATAATTGCTACAGCCACTAGAGGTCGCCATACATACAAACGTAAATATGGGTCATAAGCTGCTGAACACCTATAGTATATGGACAAACTTCATGTGACGTTTGAAAAAATGTCACAGGAAGTTAATTAACAGGATAACAACAGGAGCAGGGATATGTTGAGCTAAAAACAAACAATTCAGACAAGCTGTTTTCATACTGGACAGTTAAAAGAAAAATGATTCAGATTCATATCAAGTTATACAGCGGCAACAAAAGAAGAAGCGGTACCATTGTCCAGCTATTGTCCTGCTATATTTCACAGAGCGATCATAGAGGCATGATATGGCAGCTCCCATCAGGGCCACCGACAGGACGGGGGCACTTATCCCGGGCCGTGGGTCCATCGAGGGCCCTCTAACTTTTAAATAATCAGCTGCAATTATTTGTCGGGGCACCTGTGGAGATCATCCTGCCCTGGGCACGAGCAAGACATGGTTGGCCTAGCTGTCGCCACGAAAAAATGTTGCTTTCTTTTTTATAATGTTTTTCTGGTTAATACTAGATACAGTAGCAAATGATTCCATTGTTACAGCACATCAGTTTATCTTGTTATCTCATTAAAACAAGAAATATTTTTCTCCTTTTAACATAATAAGTTTGTATGTTGCTATAACAAGAAACTTGAAAGAAACAATGATCCTTTCAGTGCTTGAAGAGACACCTTAGCTCTGATGTATAATGGCTATTGTTTGTGGATGTGGAGTTGTCATATCAGATTTGCTGTCGTCCATGCCCGGGCTACGACTACTGATGGGAATTACGCCTTTTTTTAGTGAGCCAGATCATTTGGCTCAACAATAAGACTTTTAGAATTCAGCCAACTTTAGATATAAATATGACACAAAAGATATTTTTGCCCTTTTTAAATTTTTTTATTTATTGGTTGTCATGCATTTCTTTACAAAAGTCTCCCCATGACAAATACATTACAGGATCATCCTATTTTCTGTTCATACACAAGAACAGACACGTCCTTCCCCGCTGCTGCCCCCTCCCTACACAGCACACCTTGCCTCATTCCGAGCGTGCAATGAAACTTCATTCAAACCATATAAAACAATATGGTTTGTTGTTGTTGGTTATCACACGGGCTCAAATGAGTCTCAGGTTTGATTCCCGGCAGCTGCATGTCATTCTCTCTCCCCGCGTTTCCTGTCTCTCGCCGCTGTCGCTGCCAAAAAAGGCATAAAAATAAAAATAAAGCTACAATGTCTTCTCTGTAGGCATCAGCTGAACGTTTTCCTTGTTTTAACAACGTATAAAAGTTTTCTCGTTAGCACAACTTAGCATGTTATAATGACAAAGGTTGCCTGTTTTTAACAAGATACGCTTTTGTGAATTAATGAGAACGTTACCAAGATAACCACAACGCCCCTGGGTCAGCAGGCCCTGCAACGCCACATCTCCTTCACAGCAGATATCTGCGAATAGATGTGTTAAATGTGCGTGTGTTTCTATGTCTGTGTGATGTCTATAAAGCAATTCACAACTTGGAGCGTCACATTGTTGACACGAGTGGGCTGACATGTCTTATTCTTCCTTGTCTATAGACATGAACCCTCAGAAAGAGAGAAAGTTAAACGATCCCACCCCACTGGCAGAATTAACCACTTTCTGTAATAAAAATAACACAGAGACTGAATTTGAGAGTAAATAACTTGTTAAGACGCCGTGTGCAGTGTTGAGAGTCACCCTGTTTGCGCTCAGTCAGAGTCCCCCTTCTCCTTCACCCCCACGCAGGTTTCCCTCCACCCCACAACAAGCAGACATTAACCAGACAAGGCAGAGGCTCTCCACTCTGCACGTGACCCGCCTGTTTAGTATTCCTGCTACATCTGGTTGAGGGAGCGGCATTAAATTGGGATCAGGCAGATTAGGGTATAATATAGACCACTATTAAAGGCTGCAAATCAGAGCCATGGGTTAGAGCCTGAGCAGGGGCCCAGTCTGCCTCCATGCCAGGGCATTCCCCTGCAATATACACTCACCACACGCAAGCATGTCCACAACAGTGACACTATGTGAAATAAAAACGTGAGGAAAAAGTGACAAAATGTGAGCCTATGAACACGCAAGCGTATGAGCACTTAATCAAACACGAGTATCAAACAAGCGAGTAATGCAGTTGACTGAAAATAGCCCTGACCTTAAAACAGAAGTGACCACAGAGGCCTGGGATGCTGTTCATCCAGAAGCCCATGATGTGGCCTAGTGATGGCAATGTGGCGCACAGACCGAGTGGGACTGAGAAAACATGATTTTTTCATATCTTTGAGTTGAAGTGAGTGAAGTTTATGATATTGCGCCACCACGCTTTGATGGTGAATAGCAAGAATAGCATGCCGGGGTTTTTATTATAGTGTTGATGATGAGGAAGTGGTGATGAATCACCCTCATGCATGAATCATATATCAAAAACAGCCTAATTTTACACACAGACTGTGATGATGATAACCGTTAAAATAGCATGTTGTCAATATTTTAGAGACTCACAGAAATTTCACAAATCATATTTTCAGGGGAGCTCATGTCTTACTACGAGGAGCCAAGATCCCCCTCTGGCCTTTATTTATCCAAGGTTTATTGGTCTAGATTTAATGCCCTTTTTTAGCACCACCCTCCTCCTCCTTCATATACAACAGGGAGACTAAGAATGGGAATTCCACAAGGCTCAGACCCATTGTGGTCAGATTTCTTAGGTATAAGGACAAGGAATCAGTGATGGGAGGGCAAAATACCTCAAAGCAAACATCTATTCAAACGAGGACTTAACTACAGGCCGTGCTCCAAAAATGGAAAGAGCTCATGCCTGCAATGAGAGCTGCCAGAGAAAGGGGAGAGATTAATCACATATCCACCATCACAAGTCAAAAATGGCACTAACATGAATCCAAAGTAAGTGAAATGGAATGTAAGGAGTAATGATTCCTTCAGTGCCTTTGAGAAATCAAAATGTTTATCAATCGTGTCAGTATTAGCCAAATTGCCCAGGAAATGACTGAAAGTAGCTCATATGAATGTTTTCAGTCTAGGGAACAAACTTGGAGAAATAACAGATGTATTGACTACAAATAATATCCATATTTTTTTAGGCACAGAAACCCATCTCTATTACACATTCTCAGATGGGGTATATAGATAGGGTTATGTTGTCAGATACATTCAGTCATATTCCAGTAAAGATGAGACAAGACTTCATGCCAGTTGGCTACCAATTCTTAGCAAACTGCTAGAAAATATGGTTTGTGAACAAATTCAGTGTTTTTTAAAAGAAAATAATTTAACTGCTGACTTTCAGCATGGCTATCGCTTAAGGGTACTCAACTAGAATAGCATTAACACAGATGACCGATTCAATTCAATTTCATCTCATAGCACTTGTTCATATAGAGCAAGTCTGGACTCTCTCTCTCTCTCTATATATATATATAAACATATATACATATATAAACACATATAACTGTTGTGTGTATATATATATATATATATATATATATATATA
>JAVQJF010031965.1:0-19495 GCA_036023855.1 Gadopsis marmoratus
GACAGAGAGAGAGAGAGAGAGAGAGAGAGAGAGAGACAGAGAGAGAGAGAGAGAGAGAGAGAGAGAGAGAGAGAGAGAGAGAGAGAGAGAGAGAGAGACACTTTCTGTTTGGTGCTATGATAAATCATCCTAGAAAGGTTTTCTTTTAAAAATGTACCTTAACTCCAAAGTGAACCAGGCTTATATTTTTAAAACAGGCTTATTTCCTGCTACATACAGGAAGTATATTTTTAAGACATCTGACTGCTTTCTGATCTTCTGCTGTTGCAATTAACTGTTTCCTTCATGCTCAAATATTGTCTTGATGAATCCAGTATAATGTGAATTGCAGTGCACTGTCCTGTCATTCTCAGAACTTTGATAATCTGTTTAGAACTCTTTCTACTCTTTTTGCTGATTAATTGCAGTCCTCTGTTCTACTTTGCTGTTTTGCTACATCCACACTACTACAGTTTTGTTATAAAAGCATAACTGTGTTTACACCTACACAAGTGCACAATAATCCAGTGCTAACGAACCCCTAAAATGGAGACTTTTGAAAATGCTAGTGTTAGTGAGGACAGACAGAAACGGAGACAGAAATGCTGAATTTACCATGTCAGCCATTGAAATACAGATATGCAGCCATATAAAACACACAAATAAATAGCATCACTTCAAATTATGATGTAGCTTAGATACAGTACAATTAGCAGTGTGACACTAATGATGCCACACATTGAAATATTTGGCTTTCTAGCAGTTTATCCTTAATTCATAGTTGTTGGACATGGAAATGATGGCACGTTCTCGTCATTTTAATTTGTGATTTCTAAATAAGAATGTTGCCTGATTATGGATCTGTTTGTCCGTTCTTTACATAGATATTGTGGAGTATTGCATATGATTTTCATCATGACTTACCCTGTGACATCTGGCCCTACTGCATGCACTGCAATATATGAGAAAATATGAATTACACAACAGGCACCCTGAATGAAATCTTGTTATAATCAAAGTAGTTGGTTTCATGTAAAGTAAATGCACTAAATATTTTCATCCAAGTGTGTTTCCCCCGCTCAGCCCTGCCCCTCTTTGTGTATCTATTCACAGGTAAGGCTGTGACAGTGTGGCCAAGGGTGTGAATCTGGCCCCCACCATACCCACCAACCCCACCACCCCCAAAGGGGTGACAGCTCGGGTGTCGAAGCCTGGTAATTGGTGGCAGCGTAAGGTGTAAACAGAGGTGACGGTGGCGAGGCTAAAATCGCCCTGCTGGTGGTGTGAACGGAAGGGAAGAAGAGGGGGAGGAAGAGGAGGATGAAGAGCTGCTGTGACAGGTGTGAGGCCGTCGCACAGTCGCCTGCCCAAATTATAGTTTACGGAAACACATACACTTACACAAACACACAGGACTACATATTCATGCACACATGCAAATACACAGCTACAGCTCCAGAAATGCATAACTACAGGTATTTATCATACACACAAAAACAGAATTTTATATGTAGACATACATGGGCGCACACACACACACACACGCACATGTTTTGGTAGGATACACTTACAGTCATAGGAAAAAGAAAGTACACCCTCCTTCAATTCAATGCTTTTATATATCAGGGCCTAAATAACATTTTTGTGGTTCACACAACAGATTTCAATATGTAGTCATTGTTTCCCAAAAGTAAACCAACATCCAGAAACCAGGTGGGAAAAACTAAGTACAGCCTTCCTACTTCCACAATCATTAAGAGAGTAAGCAGCCAGGTGTTACTAATCAAATGCACAAGATTACTTAATCATCAAGAATTGTGGATACCTATATAAAAGCGGAAGAAGCAGACGTTTTGGCAGTTTGGGGTTCTGGAGCACTCTGGTGTGTATCTGCATCATGCCAAGAAAAAAAGGACATCAGCCATGAACTCAGAGAAGCAATTGTTGCTGCTCAACAGTCTGGGCAGGGTCATAAGACCATCTCCACACTATTTGGAACTCATCATTCAGCAGTGAGAAGGGTTGTTTACAAATGGAGAGCATTCAAGACACTTGCCGGTCTTCCCAGGAGTGATTGTCCCAGGAAATTCTGTCCAAGGTCACACTGTTTATTGGTCAGACATATAAGCAAAACCCAAGAGCTACATCACGTGACCTACAGGCTTCTGTAAGCACTTTACATAATGTCCATGACAGCCCACTTAGAATAAGACTGAACAAGTATGGCTTTCATGTAAGGGTGGCTAGGAAAAAGCCCCGTCTCTCCAAAAAGAACATGGCAGCACGACCTAAGTTTGCAAAATTGCATTTGAACAAACCACAAATGGTGTGGAACAACATCCTTTGGACTGATGAGACCAAAGTGGAAATGTTTCGTCATCATGCACAGCTCAATGTTTGACAAAAACCAAACACAGCGTATCACCACAAACACCTCATACCGACGGTCAAGCGTGGTGATGGAAGGGTGATGATTTGGGCTTGTTTCACAGCCACGGGACCCGGTAAACTTGCACTCATAGAGACAACGATGGACTCCACTTTATACCAGAATATTATTGAGAACAGGACAATGATCCCAAGCACACCAGCAAGTTGACATCCGAATGGCTAAAGAAGGAAAAAATCAAGGCGTTGGAATCGCCCAGTCAAGGTCCAGACCTCAACCCCACTGAGATGCTGTGGTGGAATCTTGAGGGAGCTGTGCATAAACGAATGCCCTCAAACATCAGTGAACTGAAGCGATGTTCAATGTTTCAGAAACAATGTGAGAGCCTGATAAACTGCTACAGAAACTCCTACAGAAAACGTTTACTTCAATTACTGTTGCTAAAGGTGGTTCTACATGTTACTGAATTATAGGGTGTACTTATTTTTTTCCCACCTGTTTTCTGAATGTTGGTTCACTTTCGGGAAACAATGACTACATGCTGAAATCTGTTGTATTGTTTTGATTTTATTTTTTGGTTTATTGAGTTATTTAGTGCAATGGTCTGTGGATATTTCGTTCTTTGTGGTAAGTGTTTTATTTTGAGGTCTTATCCCCTTATGCTTATCCTCTGTCTGTGCCTTGGATATTTTCACCATTCTGGATTATCTTCGTGTTTTGGTTTTTGCCCCTGTGGAGGCTCCTCGCGTTTTTCTGTTCGGACTGTGTCGCTCAGCCTTACCTGTGTGTGTTTTTGTTATCTTTAAATAAAACTCTCGAACTGACTGCGCTGTCTACATTTTGGCTCCTTCTCCTGCCATTATGACACGCTGTGACATTTAGGCCCTCATAAATAAAAACATTGAATTGAAGGAGGGTGTACTTTCTTTTTCCCAGGACTGTATGTAGATACATACATTGAGGGCTTCGAGACTCTCACACACACACACACACGGTCATGTCGCCATGCGATGTACAGTGGGACTCTGTGACGTACAACGGGAAGTAGCAGTGTTTCTGTGAAGCGTCCACATCCATTTGGATTACCCTGGAACAACTGTGTGTGTGAGTGTGTCTGACGTTTTTCTCACCCAGAGCAGAGATCCTCGGCCCTGCATTAGTGCCAAACCAAATTACCCTCCTGCCCGTCTGGTGCCCTCAGCCCAAACCACACACACACACACGTGTGGATTTGTGAGGAATGGAACACCACTGCAAGTAACATTTTATGTTGGACAATCTCTCTCTCTGTCTCTCTCTCTCTCTCTCACACACACACACACACACACACACACACACATACACACCCGCGTGCGCCAGTGACTATGACACAGTATGACAGGCAGCAGTAGCCTAGCCTGCCCTCTGTCCCTCTGAAATTCTCTTCTTCTAGCCACTGTATTTCTGCTCTTCCTCTCCCTCCGTCTTTTATCCTGACACTCTGTTTTTCTCCTTTTATTTAACTCTCTAAACTTAAACTTTACACCAGAAGCGAGACAACCTACATGAGTGTGCGTTTGTGTGTGTTTTGTGGGAGATACAGTTTATGCTGTCCCCTTTGGCATTCCTTACAGGCTCGTAGGCAAACTATACACATCCAGTTCACACACACACACACACACACACACACACACACATTTCAGAGTGCTGCTAGAACTACTTAAACTAGACAATTAGCAAGAGAGAATGAGAGGATTAAACACGTCCCATCCCTCATTTGCTTTCACTGCCTGTCCACAATTTTCAGGCTTTTTTTATGTAACATCCGTAACTCATATTGAATGCATATCTGTTTGCTGCGTTTTTAACATAAACGATTTGGCACCGGCATGGCTATGCATTCTATAGAAGCCAATCATTTCTTATAGTTTCTATATGATACCATATCACATCATGTTCAGTGGTGGACGTAGGGCACATGCATTTAAAATCTTACTTAAAACAGAAGTATCATCAGGAAGGTGTAATTTATCATTATCAAAAGTAAAAGTAATCATTGGGCGGAAAGGGCCCTTTTATATAGCGATTTTATTTACTATATATATATATTACAGTAAATTATTGGATTAGTATTACTGCTGCATTAGCATTTTAATGTTGCAGCTTCTGGAACTACTTTAAGATTTAAATTCTAGTTTAATATAACAGTTCATCATATTATATAAGGCAATAATATGTTATGAATAACAATTTCAGTGGTGTTCCGATCCAGCCATGAAAAGTACTCCATTACAAGTAAAAGTACTGCATTCAAAAACTTACTTCATTAAAAGTAGACAAGTATAATCAGCAAAATGTACTTCAAGTATCAAACGTAAAATGACCCATTATGGTACATGTTTGTGCTAAATTAGTATATAATAGCTTAGTGTTACATTATTACTGATGCATAAACATGTAAGCTTAATTTTAATGTTGTAGCTTGTCAAGAGCAGATTTAAATACTCTTGATTTTATAAGTCATATTTTATAAGATGATCAATCATCGATCAGCCATAACATTATGACAGATGGGGAACCCTGACCGGTCTAACTGTGATGCTCTGTGTCTTCTGACACCTTTCTATCAGAAACAGCATTAACTTTTTCAGCAGTTTTAGCTACAGTAGACTCAGACTACAAGGGCCAGCCTTCGCTCCCCATGGGCAACAGTGAGCCTTGACTTTCCTCCCCACAGCCGCAGAGGTCATCTGTGCAGCAGCTTATTACGACCCATAATTACAGTGGTTTATGTTGGAGAACTTGTTGGCATTTGTTCGCTGCGTGAGTGTGTGAATGAATGGGTGAATGGGAGGCAACATTGTAAAGTACTTTGGATAAAAGCGCTATATAAATGCAGCCATTCGACATTTATATGCTTCATCCTAAATTATCTGACATACTATAATATATAATTTAATTGTATAGCATTAGACTGTATCTCATCAAACTGTATTACCTGGGATGATGTAAAATATGTGTTATCTTTCTACCCAATATCTTAAATCCAGTTTGTCTGTTCTTTGCTCAGCTATTAAGTCATAGTCTCATATGTCAAACTCAAACCAGACTTGTGTCCCATCCTTCTCTTCTTTCAGCATCCTCCCATCCTTACTTCTCCTGTTTCTTTCCTCTCTTCCCCCCCATGTCATCATCATCTCCCTAGCCTCTTCCCTTTCCCCCTCACTTTCCTGCCTTCTTCCACTGCCTTCATCACATATTACATTTCTCTCCAAATTTCTGTCTCTTTCTGTAATTTCCTCCATCTGCTCCTCTTTCTTTCTCACTTTCCCAGATCATCCTGGTCACATTTATGCCCATTTGTCTTTGTGGTTTATTTCCTTTCTTCTCCCCATCCTCCTCCTCCTCTTCTTTCCTCTCACTCTCCCTCCTCCTCTCCCTGGCATTTCATGTAAGGCCACTTCTCCTGAACTCCTTGTGTTTTGTCCTGTCCTTGCAGAAAGCCACAGCGCTCCTCACTGGGACTCTACAGGGCGACTCTACAGCTAACCCAGATGGACTATCCCTGTTGTGCCAGAAACTAAAATACCATGGAAGCATGTTAGCATGATGGGAGGAGGCATCCTGTGCCCCCCATAACATCATCTACTGTATTATTCATCCGATCAAGCCCTCCCTCTGTGCAACACTGGTCTCTGACCTTTTCATGTGAGCCTCTTACAGCCAAACTAAGCTCTGTGATCCACATCAGAGAGACAGGAGGTTGGGTTTATTAACTTCTTTGAATGATCATATGATTAGATGTTTTTCTATTGTGTAATAATTATACTGACTGGCCAAAGTGAGGCACTTGATTTGCATTGTTTCCTTATATGACTCTAACCGTGCATACCTGCAAGTTAAAGCTGGAGTGCGGAACTTTAGTCTGTCCTTCTGGCAGTGATACACTGTTGATGCGTGCTCATGAGGTATGCCTACAGATAGCTCAAGTTTCTGCAGTTCCAAGACAATAATCCATTATTAAGGTAGAGAAAATAGCCTACTCCAAACATTTTACAAAAACCAACCTGTCCAAAAGCAGTAACACCACATCCTGTCTGCCCTCAGTCCATCCTCTTCTCTCAGCCTCTTCAACAAGGAAAAGCTCAACATTACTAAACCGTGTATCTTTTTCTGACTGTAATCCTTTCTCTGAACGCAGAGTCTCTTTTTGTGTGGAGCATAAAAAGCTATCGCTACAGTTGCTGCACTCAGTTATGGCAAACCAGAGCCATGTAGAGAGAACTATCTGAGGTCTAAGTGAATCATGTGACGATCAAGCATTTTGAACTACCGTTGATGCGACGCTCTCTCTATATGGCTCTGTGGCAAACCAATCATTGCTGGTTGAGCAGATTTAAAAACTCCAGTATACTGTGAAATACAACATTGTCATTGCCAATGCTGTCACATCATCACATCATGCAAATTATCTGTACACAATGAATTGTGGACATTTATTATAATAGGTTGTCAATACCCTCCCATCCCAATAACCCATATTAGCGTTTCTCTTTATCTAGAGCCACTATTGAATATAAAAGAAGAATGGGAGCCAGAGATTTCAGCTATTTTTAGCTTTAGCTATGGGGCAGCTGTGGCTCAGGTTTGTGGTTCGATTCCAGCTCCTCCCGTCCCGTGTCGAACTGTCCCTGGGAAAGATACTAAACCCTAAGTTGCCCCTTGATGCCATATGAGTGCCCTGTCCCTGACCAAGATAGGGCGTAAGCACTTGGACTTGGTCCCCAGTAGCCACATTGAAGGCTGATCACTGCTCCAGGCTGTCCTCAGGAAAAAGGATGGCAGAATGGGTTAAATGCAGAGGACAAGTTTCATCGTGGGATACAACTGCATGTGTGTGTTTGACAATAAAGGACCTTAGGGTCCTGGTCTTATCAAGCTCCTTTCCTGTGGAATCAGCTCCCAGTCTGTGTACAGTAGGCAGACACCATCCTCACATTTACGAGTAGGCTTATAGCAGGGCTGACTCAGGTGAACCCTGAGCCTCCCCTTAGTTATGCTGCTATAGCCCTAGACTGCCAGGAGACTTCCCATGATGCACTGAGCTGAGCTCCTCTCTCTCTCTGTCTGTCGCTCTCTCTCTGTCTCTCTCTCTCTCTCTCTGTCTCTCTCTCTGTATCACTCTCTCTCTCTCTCTGTCTGTCTTTCTCTTGCTGTCTCTCTCTCGCTGTCTCTCCCTCTCTGTCTTTTTCTGTTTGTCTCTCTCTCTCTGGCTCTCTCTCTATCTGTCTCTCTCTCTCTCCCTCTGTCTGTGAGTGTTTCTACTTCCTGCATCTGTGGAGTCTTGATCTGTGGATCGAGCGCTTGTTTGTGGTGGGAATTGTTGGGTCTATATACATATAGAATCTGTCTAGACCTGCTCTACATGAACAAGCGCTATGACATAACTTTGTTACTGAATTTAACTGAATATCGACAAGATATCATTTCTCAATGCCTTCCAAAACCGTACATATGAACAATGAACTACTTTGTTAAGGTTAGGAAAATGATCATGCCATTGCCTCTTAGTAGAGAATGAGAATTTCAGGGTTTTGAACAACTGACAAATTGCTGTTGTTTTTCTTGTGCGGCGAGAGAAAGACAGTAGCCACAGTGGTAACGAGATCAGTTTAACACTTTTGTCTTTGGATATGAAGAACTGGACAATTAGCATGTGCTGTGATAGTCAGCATGAACATGCAAAACAATGCTGACATTGAAACTTTTTCAACAGAAAACTTACATACATACATAACAGATACATAACAGTGTTCTAGTGATGATGTTGTACAAAAACCAAAAAACCACAGCAAAGAGCACTCAGCATAAAACATGGGGACACATATCAAATCTAAATGAAAATTTTCAGGATTTACCACATTGAAAAAACCACAAGCAAAAGTACTTAGATCAAAAAAGAGTGAGTTACATAGATTAGACAGAGAGCTGCATAGATAAATGCGTGGCCCCAGGCTTGTATGAATGTGTCCCGGACACCCAGAGGCCTCATCATCCACCATGATCCAGACTCTGATGCATCGACCCAAGCCCAAGCTTCGCGTCAATAAATCCATCCATCCTCCTCCAATTCCACTTCATTCTTCTTTTTCTCTCACTCTCCTGTGACCGGGGAGGTGAGAGGTGTCCTGAAAAAGAGGGATGAACACAGCGACAGTCTATCACGGCAAGGTCGAACCGTGTCCAAAACTCTGGAGCACATGGACCAAAGGGGTGTGAGAGGGATGTGGTGGGTGAGTGAAAGATGGGAAGAGATGTGTAGTATGAAATAAAGACAAAGAAGCTGAGACGTCAGACTATATAGATAGATAGATAGATAGATAGATAGATAGATAGATAGATAGATAGATAGATAGATAGATAGATAGATAGATAGATAGATGATGAGCACAATACTGCTTTATATTAATTCTCATGTTATGTGTTAAAACAGAAGAAGGATTTGTATGCGAAATGCGTAAGCATTGTGGCACCAGGGATGTCAATGTTTCTGTTAGGACCAAAATATCTAAAAAAAATATTAAATGGATTGCCATGACTTTTTCAACAAACATTCATGATTGCCAGACAATGCATCCTAATGATGAAGAATTTTAAAAACTTTGTTGATTATTGGCTGGTGTAGTTGTATTAGTCCCACAGGTCGGTACCAAATATTTGGGCCATACATGGATACAAATTGAAGTAGAGCTATGACACTCAACTTCGGCTATCAGAAATAATTAATATTTATATTAAGTAACAGAATTTAACTAAGATTAAATTCACCTCGGGGCACCTGCCTTGAAAAGGAAAAAGATAGCCAATTAATTAATTCAGTCTCAGTCTAAAGGTACAAAGTTCTTGACTTGTGTACAGTGAGCCAATACTTAAAACACATGAACCACATAGTAATCAAGTTATTTATACATGGAAGGTTTATTAAACCATTATCTATGCACACAACTATAAGTACTAGACATACAAATGAATAAATCCAATAAATACAGCAATTAATCCATTTAATGAAATGATAAACGATGAAAAGAGGACCATTTAATACCATATGACGCAGTTAATGATTATCTTGGCAAGCTGTGTTAACTTGAAACTTAACTTAAACACAAGAAATCACTAAAGGGACCTAATTTTGACCAATGAGCTCCCCTCGGAAGGAGGATGGCCGGATGGCCGATGGGTCAAAAGCAGAGAACAAATTTCAACGTGGGTATGTGTATTTGTGTGTTTGAGCATTGTTCTCTGCATGTGTGTATATGTGTATCATGATTGACCATTAAACGACCGAAAGGTCCAATTATTATATATTATTATTAATTATGGGTCGGCCAATACAAGTGCAGGAGGTGGAGTTGGTTTTCAGCCTGAGAGGCATTTGTCAAGGCAAAATGAAATGACTTTCCCCAATGAAGCTTTCATTATGAGGGGAAGGTAACAGTTGGATTTCTGTCAACTCAACACATATTCTTATCTGGATTATAATGGCTGAGCAGCAAGAGCAGCCTACTCAGCATGATTGTAGACAGTTACCCAAAATCCAACTATAAAATAAAGCGGACAAACTGGACTTTGAAAAGAGAGGGGGATTTAGCCTACATGCTTGGCCTTCCATAGCATATAGCAGTTCTCTACATGGAGTCCAGGAGTCCGGGCAGTCCTTGAGGCAGTTCAGGGTATCCTTGAGGGCTGTAAGGTTAAATTTAATTTACATTTAAGTCAATGGGCAATGCTCCCAATTACTGTATGTTTTAGAGAGACTTTTGTTCGCTAGCTTCAGTGGTGTCTCCTCACATATAGTGCAGAACTCTAAGGTTCAAAACTAAATCTGAAATGTTTGAATAGAAACAAAATCAAATGTGGTGTCTACAGCCTCACTTGTGTTTCTGTGTTTGAATATTTTTTGGTCTGACATAAAAACATTTACAAACCACACTATGTAGTTCATCATCTGCTGTATAAACTGCATCTCTCAAATCAAGAGCCGCACCTCAGATAATAGGAGATGAGGAACAGTGTCTTGAAACACACTCACACACAAACACACACACTGGGCATAAGGATGGGGGCTTAGCCAACTTCTGCGAGTCGTCCCGACTTAACTTGAGCTCCAGACCAGGCCTTAATATTCCGTCGGAGTGGCGGAGCCGTTCTTCTGCACGACCAATCCCATCGTCAAGTCAAATTTGCATTAGCAAATGGGAAAGCAGCGACGGCCTATTTGTTAATCTGATCTTTGTTTACCCAACACTCTTGTAATCCACTTTTAATTAAATAGCCGCCCAAATATGTGCGAGCAGCAGTTTGACTTTGTCTGTGCCCACATAGCCAGACTGAAGCAGACAGAGAGAGAGAAAGAAAGAACGAACGAAAGAAAGAAACGAGACATTGGCTTTCTGTTGTTACACTCCCTGCTGAGCTCGCTTGAAAGATGTGCTTTTGCACACAGCACACATCTCCCTTTAATGCAAAAAAACTTAAATTGCACTATGAATTATTTTCTAAAGCACACACACACACGCAAACACAAACCTATACACAGTCCATATACACCCACGGTTTATGCGGGTCACTTCTGGAGATGCAGCTTATCCTATTGTCTGGTCAAATATCTAATTCTAACCTCACAATAGATTTGTATATCCTATCTGTCATAAACCACACGCTCTGTAGTTTGAATAAATCAAATAGCACACCCACACACACACACACACACACGTAAACACACCCAAAAACCCTTGCAGGCCTCGTCACCCACACACATACACACACACTACACAATATGGCTGCATAATGTCCTTTATCTATTTATAGTTAATGCCATCCTAGGCCTGATAATGCAAGCAGATACCTGGTAGGCAATTACATCTTCCCGATTCTGTCTGCAATAAAAATGCACTGATAATAGAAAAAAAGGGGTAAATAACACAGCGGCGTGAATGAAGGTGGCCTGGCCTGCACTATACATCCCCAATAAGTCAGCCGGCACTGACACAAGCCGCATTGTCATTCATATGTGCCTCCTTTGCTGTTTTTACAGGTAAAGGGAAGGCCCTGGCAGGGACATTGTGTCTCTACCTGGGTATTAGAGGTGACATCACATTATCCTCATCCCCGACACATATGTAAATAACTTACTTCTTGGATATTTGTGTGCTTTTCTCTGTGTGGTATATATTCAGGCTTTCGTACGTGTGAGTTTGAAAGAGACATAAAGTGTGATGCAGATGGTGTGAATATGTGCATATGTGTTTAGTGCCGTAATTCAGTGCTGAAGAATTGGTAACATCGGACAAAAGCCACATTGCCACTCCAAGGTGTTGCGAAAGATGGGGTGACAAATGCATTAACTGGAATCTGTGTGATTTAGATTTATAAAACCTGGGGGCTGGACAAGAAGAATCCATGTTTTATCATTTATTATCATTTAGAATGCATGTCTGCCACCACAGAACCACGCCAATGGAAGTGAACATCCTCGGTTTAAACCAATGAGCCAGTAAAAGGTTATTTGTTAGATGCCACTCTTATTGACACCATATTTTTAAGATTTGAGAAATTAATGGTGGGTGTTTAGGATTGAGGCTTCATCATCACCTTGAGTGAAACAGAATAAACTGGATGACCAGGATGAGTTGGAAAGAACACTTTATTTCTTTGCATGTTGTTGCCTTCTTGATAAGAAAAAAAAACTATACTTATATTAAATTAGATTTTTCATTCTGTTTTATATTTCTAAGTGAGTTTTCCTTTTCCAGACATCAGGTTTATTATAGTTGGTTATTAAACAGGATTATAATGCATCTTGCTGACTTTTATGTGGTGACAGAAAATATACACTAACACTTGCCTTGTCCCCTAAGTTTGCTTTTACAGAATTCAAATCCACCTGCACTTACAACTTCCTGACATAAACAATAATGACATGGTCTCCTGATTTAACAAAAAAAAGAATGAGGTGGAGCTGAGTTTATTTCTTTCTATATGAGGCCAGCTCTGCGAATATTATTACACTTACACCCGTCTCACTGCCCGTAGTGCATTTTACATGGTGTCAGTTCAGCCTGTTCTTCGGTTAGTCATACAAGATACTTGTGAAGTGCAAGCCATGGTTACCATTTTATGGTGATTGGTTTTAACTGAGATCTGCCAGCCAATGAGAAACAACTATAAACCAACCTAAAACTATCCGATAGAGTGACTGTGATTGATTACCAACCAGTTCAGCTGGTTTTAAATCTCCAATAGTTGATTTACACATTACAATTGAAGGAAAACAATGGCTGCCTGGAAGGTGGGAAAAACATAATTTGACAATGTACCACAAGAAAGCATGCTTTGGAAAATGATCCTCTAAAATATATACATGATTTGTGGTTATAAAAAGAGTTAAAATGTGCAAAAGTGCTAGTATGGTTAATTTAATATTTACATTAGTAAAGCCTTTGTTTGATACCATAAGCCTGTTGCCACATACTGTATTTATTGTATTTTCCTCATCCGAATCTGCAGGTTTTAGTTTTATCTCGTGTGCAGACATGTCCACATCCCGTAAGTGCTCTACCTTGGAAACACCTTCAGGTCTCACGGTAAACAGAAACTGTTTGTAAGAAGTATTTAGCTCTGTTGGACCATGAATATTCATCGATGGTTCACTTTTCTCATAACACTGCAGTCATAAAGGAGGAGCGGGCTCTAATACACGCGCCATTCCAGGGAGAGAGTATTAGGGAGAGATTTAATAGAGGTGTGAGTATGGACGGACTCATTATCTTTCTATTAGCCCTGCCGCTGCACGCTCTCTTCGCCATCAGGGTTATACCGACTTTTATTAGGTTAGCGGTCAGATACACACACACACACACATTTACAAAAAAAAGACCTGCTAATACAGGCTAATTTAGTAGACAGTACTGCCCAACAGTAATGGTTCAGGCAAATGAGTGTCCTCCTTGGGACGTGATTTACGAGGCTGGTAAACCTGTAATTGTGTGTGTGTATGTGTGTGTGTGTGTGTATGTGTGTTTTAAAGCGGAGATGTTAGAAATAACTGTAAAAAATATATCTTAGATATGTGAACACATGCTAACAAGCAATACTAATTTTTGTATTTACCTACTCCGTGTTTCCCTTAAAACTCATGAATAATCTTTGCCTAAAAAATATATGAAAGATGTCGTATTCTTTCTGGTGTTATGTACTGTTTGTTGCACCCCACCAGCCTGCTCTGTGTCTAGGATGCCATGAACTGAGGTTAAACCACTACAGTGTGGTACAGTGTACCTCTCTATAAAGTAAAGTCATCATAGCTATATTTTATTCATCTATTTTATTTGATTTTTATTGTATTTATTTATTTATTTACTATAATTTTTGGATACATGTACATTGGTGTAATTCCAGCTTTGTAAGCTAAATGACAATGATGACGGTCACTTGGAAGTCGGGTGGAGGGGGGTTACATCCATGTCATTACTCAAACGTTCAGATGTTTGTAGTCTTGCGATGGGAAACATATGAATAAAGTTGTAGAACTACACGACTGAAATTCAGGCCTATCTCCAACAATAACCTTTACGTAACTGTCCCAGATGATTAAAAATAATATTTACTGAGTGTTTAGTTTTGATTTGCAAAGAAGATTATGTCATCTTAATTTGAACCGAGTCATCCTTGTAAAACTCCTTGGGAACAAAAACAGACCACTTTTATAATAAAATAAAATAACCTAAAATATCAATAAACATTTTCTAGTTTTTAACCCGAATGAAATATCTACAAAAAAAATCAATACTCATACCAAAAAATGTGCAACAACCCGTTAGTTAAAATAAAACTCCAGAAATTGGAAAAGATTCTATACTATTTTAAATAAACACAAAACAACTAACTCAAATTCCCAAGCTCTAAAATAGGCAAAATATCTCAAAGTAAAATTTTTGTGGAGTGATTGGCTTGGATGTAGACGAAGGTAGATTACTTTTCACTCAGACAAACTTAAAACGTTTAATCCTAGCTAATTTAACCAATCCACTTAAGCAGTCTTAAGTGGAACTAGTAATTAACATTTTTTTTTCCTTCTAGCTTAGAAGTGGACAAACACACATTCACTTACTCACAGACCTCGATTCTGAATGGACAGCACTGACATCCTGTGAGGCGATTTTGGCGTAGAGGCCAGTATCACATGACACACACTGGCCAAAAAAGGATGCCTCCCATGAGCATTAAAAATAAGTGACTGTGAATGAATACAAACCACCCCAAAAACATTCTTTGTATGTTTACAATTTGATCCATAAGGTCCGCAAAAATGTGGAAATTCTAGAAGAGCCTTACGTGTAGATTTGACCCTATGTATGTGCATACATAGGGTCAAATCTACACGTAAGGCAGGGAGCCAACAGAAAGTCTCAGGCCTGAATGGATTTTCCTGGGCATGCTCAATGGGCCCAAAAAATGCAGAAGCATAAAGAAGCTGGAGGAGGATTTGGCCTTGTTCAGCCTGCCAGCCCAAAACTGCTTTTGTCATATCCAGACTGATTTTTAGAAAGTCTGGACAGCAAAAAAGTCACATGAAATGCAATTTCGTCTCAGTCTGGACGCTGTGGATGCTAAAACTGGATTTGAAAGTGTCTCTTGCGTCTCGCATAGCGGCGTCAAATAAAGAGTGGCGGAAGTGCATCAGAGCGGCTGTATGTCAGCGTCCTCCGTCGCTTAGAGCAGCGCCATTGTTTGGAGGGCTCCATTTGGGTCTCCATTTCTCAAGCCGCATGTGTCAACAGTGTATGTAGTTACCAACGCCTTCATCGTTACCATGGCAACCCACACAGATAGGTTGGTGATGTCTGGACACTCAAATCCGATTAAATCAAAGATCTGATTTGTCTGCAGTCAAAACTATATCAGCCTATGTGCCCAGTCGGCAACTTTCATATGAATGTAGTGGCATCTTTGATCACGGCACCCAGCTCTTCTTAATAAATCCATGATCTCCCCGCCCCATTTGCTTAAGTTCCTCACCTACTGCCAATCACAACGAGCATCAATATCTGACCACCAATAAAATCCCAAAAGAATTTAAAGGTGTAATCTGTATTTTTACTTTAATTAAAACTAACCATTTTCCTACGTTATTATATAGAATAAATTATGATCTATTTGACTTCCTTACTTAACAATGTACCTATTCCATATATACTAGTATATATACATATATTCAAGTCTTCCATGGCAAGAGGAGCAATGCCCCAATAGAGATACATTACCAAGCACTTAGATCTTCAAGCTTACACAGTAAATTCCCTCTTATAGATCCTGACTGCAGTTCCATCGCTGCCCTAATTGAATCATAAATACATGTATATGTATATTACCCATTAATAAATAAAGACACCATTTCTTATTAATGAAGTGGAAAATGTGGTATGGTGAGACATCAATCATTTAGCATAAAAATCGTGTGTATTAGTGGGGCGGGTGATACAGTGCGGTGGGATAAAATTAGACCCGTTAAATAGGGAGCACAGTGTGCATTAGTGTGAGTTTTTACATAAGCAATTATGGAAGCCTTCAATGTTAATTTATGTGTGATCAGTGAACAAGAAGAGGGAGGGAGGGGGTCATGTAAGTGGGTGAACTAAATAGACGGAAATGGGAGAAAAGAGGGGATTTGGGACAGTGGATTGAGAGATAAAAATGCGAGGAGACGGAGAGAGGAGTGGCGCAGGATGGAAAGGATGCATTAGTGAGGAGAGAGACATGTGGGAAGACTGTGTGAACAACAGGCATATTAATGAGGCAATATGAATCACACTGATTACAGCAACAATTAAGGATCGGTCGTCTTGCACATGGCAGAAGGAGGGATGATGGAAGAGGGCAAGGCGAGACAGGAGGAGGAGAGAAGCTGGTGGGCTATTAAAACCATATCTCTTGCTGCTCTTCATCCGCTGCTCTACCTGTGCTGATCATGAATGAAGGAGAATGATACAAGTCCTGTACAAAGTTGCCCCTTATTTTTCATGAAAGGTTGTATTAAATTGAGTTGTAGATGCATGAAAGATATGAAAATAGATGAAACATCTCAAATTCACATACAATATCTACGGGAAGGGAAACAGATTTTTACCCATGGAACCGACAAGATCACAACACAAAATCCTACTAGACAAGTCGGGTTAGTGTGGATCCAGGCAAACAAGATATGAACAATGCGAGGAGACTGCTGCCAAATTAAAAAAATGGAAATATCACAAGAGAATGTGATTTACACCGCAGACGAAATAGCAGTGTGTGAAGATACATTTGTGATCAAGCTGAATCGTAGCTAAACAAAGATGCAGATGCGAGATGGCAGGTTGAAATTTAAGAGGGAGCAGATTTTGTATGGCATTATTTAAAGGTAAGTTCCGGTATTTTTAAACCCGGGCCTTATTTTTTACAACTCTTGGGGTCGAAAGGACTAATAATTGTGCCTGTGAAATGTACTATGTCCACTAAAAGTGCTTGTTTTTGCCACTGACAGAGTCTCATTGTTATTTGAAGTGTCTAACAACATTATGGAAAGGATCCCCACAGAGACCAATCATTTTGTTAGAGTAAGATCCCTTCGTCTTCCTGCAACGACTCAACCTCTCGCAAATGTTCAAAGCAAGACATTTCTTTGAGACTTTCTGTTTCTGGTTATACAAAAACTATCTTACTGCTTACAGTCTCCTAAATAGTACAACACCAACACCTAGTCAGTTAATGCACGTAGTTAAGTACTGCGTTGGGTGTCACCCTTGTAGGTGCAGACATTTGCAGCTGACGAAATTGACAATTGATGTGAGGAAGTGGAAACTTTATTTTGCCCTTGAGGCTTAAAATCCCAGAAGATAAGAGAATGGCATTTTTGTCCTCATATTTGTGGTTGCACCTGGGCCTCCATCCATTTGATGGCTTGTCCATCCTTTCATCGTTGTCAGCAAACGACACAAACTGTCTTTGGCAGAGTTTAGGTGGATGGGATGGTCATGATCAACTGAAGTTACAATAAGAAACTATGCTTCATCCAAAGTGCTTGTCAGATGGTGAACCAGTGCCTGAGAACATTTCAGCTATATGTTGCTTAGTTAATTGTAGTAATACAGTATCAAAGTGACATTTGGACCAAACACTATACACCACTAAACATGTTTAATAATAATAATAATAATTGGACCTTTCGGTCGTTTAATGGTCAATCATGATACACATATACACACGTTCAGAGAACAATGCTGAAACACACACATACACACACACGTTGAAATGTATCCTCTGCTTTAGACCCATCCGGCCATCCTTCTTCCGAGGGGAGCTGGAGCAGTGGTCAGCCTTCTATGGGGACCGGGGACCAAATCAAATCAAATCAAATTTATTTATTTTATAAATAAATTTGAAATCCAGTCTTGGTCAGGGACACGCAGCATAGCACTCACAACCGGGGGCAACTTAGGGGTTCAGTGTCTTGCCCAGGGACACTTCGACACGTGAACAGGAGGAGCTGGAATCAGCAAAATCAAAAGCAAATGTGAAAGATTATAGTTATTATATAAACTGGTCTGGGTTTTGTATTCAGAAATACTTTTTCATTGAAATGCAGCAAAGTAAAGTTTACAGTGCAGTGAAATTAAAAAAGGCAGCTATAACTCCGTCTTGTGCTTTAGATAATATAAAAATGTGAGTATCGATATGACGATCAAATCTAGGAAACTAAGGCCCAGGTTGTTAAAATGTTCTTTGAACTGGTCGATATCCTGCAATTTCAAGATTATAGAAGCAGCTCTGTCACTTCTCAGCCTTCCCAGATGGTGTCCATGGGAAAAAGCAACATTGGTTGCCACTGTGTTCTTGAGCAGGTGTCGCCTGCCTCATGTTAATGTATTTTTGTCTCTTCTTACATTGCCGCGGCTATAATTCCCTGCTCTATTGCCTCTCCCTATTCTTCGAAACATATTCCTTTGTTATTTGAATGTTAAAACTTTCTTTATCAGTGTGTCCCTGATTCGTGTTTGAAGAACATTACTCTAGGTTCACAAGCTATTTCAAAAATGGACATGATGCATGTGTAGACTGAAAATAATTGCTCAGTGTGGAGGAGAGGCAGAGAAAACAAGGATGAACGAACGTATGAGAAGATCAAGGCTTGTTCTTCTTTGTAGTTTGGACAGGAAGGATCAGTTGGCTGTCTAAGTGTATATGTGTGTGTGTGTGTGTGTGTGTGTGTGTGTGTGTGTGTGTGTGTGTGACCTGCAGATGTTCCTAAGCTATACACTGGTCAAGGCCTTTAAAGGGTCAGCTGCAGTCTGGGCTGCTCTCTTCCTGTCCTCGCAAACACATACAGAGTTAGATAAAGGAAGGAGAAACTGTGTGTGTGTGTGTGTGTGTGTGTGTGTGCGTGTGTGTGGTCGTGAGCGTTTCTGTTTCTCTGTGCATGTGTTTGTATTACTGACTGTGTGTACATGTGTGAATTTGCCTGCATTTATGTGTGTGTGTGTGTGTGTGTGTGTTTGTGTAGCCTCTAAGCAGGATGTGTGCAGTAATCTAATTAGGCAGTAACTTGGCTTGCCATGACCTTGCTAACCATTGCAAGACCCTGCCTGGCCCCCGATCACACAGAGAGTCCCCTGTCTGGACCAAACACACACACACAAACAGGCAGATAGAAAGAGATATAGAGATACAGAGATACCATTTACACACACATACATACAATAGTGAGTAATAGTGAATTGCACACACCATCCCATACCATCATATACACTTGCAGCTACACAGCATATATACTGTATATCTACATAGTATTAATACTATTTACATTATTTACATTGTGTTTATATCCCTGATGGCACGGGCATTGTTTCGATAAGCTTTTGCAATGATCTTGTATTGATGATGGGAAAGTCGGACCACTGTGCAAAGTCTTCTCTAGGACATCCCAAAGATTCTCAATGGGGTTAAGGTCTGGACTCTGTGGAGGCCAATCCATGTGTGAAAATGATGTCTCATGCTCCCTGAACCACTCTTTCACAATTTGAGCCCGATGAATCCTGGCATTGTCATCTTGGA
>JAVQJF010031967.1:0-10331 GCA_036023855.1 Gadopsis marmoratus
ACATTTCACAACCACGTGCGTTTAAGTGTTAAGTCTCATTTTTACGTAGGTACTGCTGTCAATATCAATAAATCCAAAGGTTCGAAAGATAAACCTTGTTTAACTTCTGCATGTGCACAATATATACACCAACTAGTGACCATGTTTGTTGTAGCCTCTATATATATATATATATATATATATATATATATATATATATATACACACACACACACACACACACACACACACTCAGTTGCCTGTTTACACCTAACAAAAATAATGCAGTTCAATATAACCACCCTGCAATAAGTCATATCTTATAACCCTATAATGTTACAGTTACATTTTTGGCTTTGTGGAGCCGTTATACAATACTTAGTCTAACCTCAATGATATAAATGAGGAGAACATAATATCACGTTCTATGCTACATTTCTCCCACTGCTCTTATTTGCACTGTTTTTACACCTTGGTCAACGCTGCCATATTCTTTCTGAAATAACTAAGTTCATCAAGTAGCGTATTAGCCAAGAGCGTTAAAGCATGCACGCTAAACGCGAAAAACACCAAAGTGGATAACGTTGAATTTGTAGCGACTCACCGTAGCATTTGCTCAACGGCGACTTAACTAATTAGCTTATGGCACCAAGCTAGCTAATCGCATCAAGGAAAAAACAACAGCATTTCAACAATATTTGCAAGCGTAAGCATGGACCACCGTAGTCACTAGCCAGGCAAGTGAGACTGGTAAACCAAAAAACGAATACTACGTAAGTGATTATACCTTTGGCAAATGTTTAATTCGGTTTAGCGCGGGGACTAACGTTACAGCAGGTAGTAGCTAGTTAGCTAGCTTGTTCGCCAGCTTGTCAACACCAACGTATTAAGCTGGTCTACTGCCACAAGTTGCAAAGAGGAAATACGGATCATTTGGCATCTGAAATATATAAGGGATGCTTACTGGTACATGTGCACGCACAGTTTTTGCTGAGTAGAGAAAAACCTGTCACTTTAAATTACCAACCTGGCCACTTCCTTGGTTTTTTTCCTTCACTTTCTTCGGCGTAAAGAAAGGAACCTTCCTCATGGTGTCTCAGAAACTACTACCCTCAGCCCCTTGCGGACACTCTTAAATCTAAGCAATCTATTACTCAGCTCAACTGCAAAACAAAATAAAATAAAATAAAAATTATTCACTTTCGACCCAAAAGAATCAACGCGACTGATATTTTCCATCCACTAACTGAACGATTCTCGGCAAAGTGAAAAATAAAACAAAAGTCCAGTTCCTTGTCGAGCACATTATACTGCGACTCAAGGAAGCGACTCCATTCGACCCTTGTTTTTATTATTCTGACATAACTGTCAGCTGGAAAGCCACCTGTTTTAAACTAAACGTCAAAATGTCTTCAGACTTTGAAACCTACGAGCAGGACTTTGGAACCGTTACAGCAGAAGTAACTAACAAAATTGGCCGAATTCCCAAACTAAGTGGAGGTAAGAGTTAAATGTACTAGCTGGAATTGCTGAGCTGGAGCTAGCTAGCTCAGTTAGCTGGCATTTCTCAGCTGAGAAGGCTAGCTAACGGGAGCAGGTGTACCCTGCAACACTTGTTATTTCACATTAACTTCTGGAATACGAAAAATGTATAGCACTAATTTGTGACTCACAGCTCGAGTGTGTTCTTGACTCCACTACATTTCGTATTTCTGGGTTAGCCCGTGTGAAAATGTGTAAGACTGAGCTCAGAGGCAGATGACGTCTTGTGTTTTCCAGTAGTTAAGGTATGTATGCTTTTCTAGACTACAACCTATATTAATGGTAGTGTTGAGGGGAGAACAGATGCCGTTGGTAACGTAAATATTATTTGAAATCATAGAAATGAATGGATAGGAAGTGAACTTTATCTGGCATCCCAGTGATTTCCTGTGGTACACCCAACACCTGGGGCTTTTTTCATGAATGGGCCTCACTAGGAAACTAAGTTTTAGAATCACCATGACAACACCGCATCTTTCTGTGTTTTGTGCAATGAAATTAATCCGACTTTCATGGCAACATTATCAAATGGGGCCGTTAGCTTATTTCAACAAGACTTGCGTGAATTTGGCATGTGGTTTCTTTCAACACTCCAGAGGCATGTAGGCCAGGGGAATTGGTCACGATAAATTGTCCATAGGTGTGAATGAGTCTGTCTGTCTGTGTTATTTTTTTTGCAGTAGACTGCCTTCTGCACCAATAGATGCTAGAAGAGATTACAACCTCAATGACTGATATTTAGTCAGTGAGGTCTGTATAGAAAATAGATAGAAAGATGGACGAATTTAATGTTATCAGACATTCAAGTGTTCAAATGGGAGAGAAGTCAATGTGTTGCACGCTAATGCTAATGCTCTGCTTTGTATTCTGTACATGGATTACACCCATATCAGAAACAGTATGTATACACTATTCAATATTTTATAAATATATGTTTTTTATTTTAGTACCTTTCATTCACAACTTTTTGTTTAGTCCATACACCCTGGATTAAGACAATAAATATGGGAGAAATGGCAGCACAGCACTGGCATCAGGTGCAGCCTTTTATACACAGGGTAAAGATGATACACCCATTTGGTGCTGCTATACTCACAGGTAGGAAGGACCCTAGTATCAAATCAGGGCTGAGAGATGTTTCCTGTTTTGTATTAGAAAATATAATTTCTGGTCCATTCATCTATGCTCCTTTATATTTGAGTCACAAATAAGAGGAATGTTACACACAGGTAGTTGATTGTAGTTTAGTAATTACATAATACAGACTGCGGTGCGCATAATAACTTCCCCCCCAATTAAAGTGTCTCTCTTAGTGTGGAGCTGATGCACCTTTTTTCCCAGCCTGTAATCTTTTCAAAATGTTGGCCTTATTATTCAGAAGCATTATTTTTCATTAGGTTCTAATGTTGTTTCTCAGCATGCTGTCATGGGATATTTTTACTCGGATGCTATATTCTCACATAAAAACAAACGCATGAATGATTTTGTCTTCTACATCTATAGAACCAATAAAACACATCAACGCTGAGCCAGTATCACACAGCTGTTCACAGATCAGACACTGGTTTGTGCAATGCACATACTATCATATGCATTTCAGTTTCTATGCCAGTGAATACTAATCACAGAATTGGAGGTACAATAGTCACTGAGTTTGCATTTTTCTAAATTTGTAAAAATAAATACACAGCAAGAGAGCCGTTCTGCACAGCATATCTTTAATTTAACATCCAGTTTTTAAATATATACAAGAATACTGTAAATATTATATGAATTATTGTATTGTTCAATACTAGTTGACTACTGCTAGTAGTTTGTTTTCAGTTTTGACTGCTAAAAACTGCTTCCAGCCCCTACTTGGAACATTTATCTCCATCTCTGGACTCAGGCTTGCTCATTGGTTTTTCAAAGGGCACTGCCTCTCACAAAACCTCGTCTGACTGAATATTTCTGGTTTGGAATTGGCATCTTTGAAGATTCATGGCAGCCCATTCCACAGTGTAATTCCACATTGCTTTCTCTCGCCATCTGTTGACTGTGTCAGAGTAAGCCCATATGAATATGTACAAAGCCGGGAAACACATTACAACCTTAAGCAGTTGTTCAGTGTCTTCTGCCACCAACAGAATAGTTTACAGTTGAATTTCAATTCCCTTCGTTCTAATTAAGATTTTTCTCTTTTTTCCTTTCTGGCTCTTCTTCCTGAAGTGGCTGAATTTTGCCCGTAGTTTGACAGCCCCTCTATTTAATACATCAATATAGCTCCAGACAAAGGGCTTTTGTTAATGGTGTTTGTTGTATCTCTCTATTTCACATGTGCACAATTGCTGATAATGGCCAGTGCATGTGGAAAAAATGTCCTTGACTGTCTTCATCCATGTAACAATCAAATGAATATGTGTTTATACATTTATTTGTTACCATCCCCCAAACCTAAGGTTCAAGAAATATTTGAATAAGAATACAATTAAACATTATTCTTTTGAGTGCTTATGGCATGAAATTGCCTGTCAATCATTGCAACTCAAATTTGGAACATTTCTTTTTTTTTTTAAGTAAAAAAACATTTGTTTCGCCAAGCTCTACTTCTTTATTTGCCTTGCTGTTGTGTACAAAACTCCTCATCTGTCTGTCAGCAGGTTGTAGTCTTGGTAAATATCCATACATATTTCACAGCCCTTCAGCTCAGGCCTGAGTTTGAGCAAGAAAGCACCATATCACCTTTCAGTGAATCGCCTCTGGCTGTTTACTGTGTAGGTTGTGAGGTTGGACACAGGTTTTAAAAATGAATTTGAGGACTGGCAAAAGGTAATGTTGGCCCTTGGTGCCAGAGAAATGAAGACCTTGGCTTAACCTTTTTACAATTTTGCAATCCCACAACTGATAGCTTTGTGATTTGCTTTGGAGCTTGACGTTTTATTGACTTTGCATTTCAATTATTTAAAATGCTGTTCATTATTTATCAGGTTAAAGGTGCTACTCACAATTCACGATTTATTTGATTAAAAAATCTTTTCAGTTAAATGATTATTTTTAAGAATATCTGAAAGAGCGTTGAAGATGTCAAATATGCTAAGTGCTTTATATAGTTCATTTTTCTGCTGACCATCATTATCTGAATCTGCTGAAATTTCATTGTTTTGTTTTAGCAGACAGTAGTCACTTCTTGCCATATATTATCTCCTAAGAATTTTAGTTTTAGGTATGCTTAAAACAATGTTTTGTTTCAATTTGCCAGACTTCAAGAACACCTTAAGGGTTCAAAAAGTTACTTTGTGGCCACCAAAGTTTATTCCCATACTGCGAGTCTTTGCCAAAGCAACGCTACACTTCCACAAACATCCCGATACCTTCGCACCTGTTAGTTTAATATTCTTTCATTGTATCTGCGCATGGAGGCGAGACTGAACGAAGAGACTGAGAGAGACTATTTGAGTTATCAATTTAAATACATTTTGATACAAATATATTTTCATTCTGTTAATTTCTTTTCATGTACTGGTGTCACGTGTCACGAAAGGCTGTGTTAAAATGCCTTTACTGGATTGTTTTTGCATAACTTTACATTTCGGCCACCAAAAATGTAAATGTAAAAATGGCCACCAAATTTAGGGGCTTGGAAGCCTGTGGGGCCAGTCCTTAAAGGTATTAGCATCTATCCCTGACCTTCAAAAGCAGGGCTTAAAGGAGTTATTGAGGCCTCCATCTATCTTATTTGTGCATAAGGCTGATTTCTGTTTTTCATGTGATACAAGTTGTAATGATTTAGCGTGAAAGTAGTGACTAGGTGAACCTTGGCTTGTGACTAATAGTACTAATATGTTGGCACAAATAATGCTTCCATTTTTTTCTGAGTCTAGACGGTAGGAGTTTAGATAAGATATTTGACATGTCACAGTAGGAAAAGCACAGGTGTATGGCTGAATTCCACTTTGGTTTGAGGGTCCTGCTTTCATTGGTTCACTGTCACACTTTGTGTGTCCCAAATGCATACACTACATACTAGGTTCTAAGTAGGTCTTCTGTATGTATTTGCACTGGAAAAGTGACACAATTACACAATAAAGTAAACATAAACAAAATCACAAGAATATAATTCAGAGGAAAGCATGCAAATTCACACGGTTACATGTTAGATATCCTTTGGTATACTGCTTTAACAATGACTTAGTCATTCATCTGTGACTATGCCTATAATTTTATCATGTATTCCAAGGTTTGGTAAGTCTTCTCTACAGTTTTTTTTTTTTTATCCCCATTAAAATATGTTTGCATGTTAATGATGCTTGATCGCCAAACTACCAGAGCAGACCTCTATATTTCACATGGTTCATTTCCACGGTAAAGAGTTGATTTCAGAACAAAGGCCAGTTCTTATATGTACAGAAATTAAGTGGTAATGTTGCAACCTTGAACAGCGATGGGATGTACTGTAGTTTACATGCTTCTTTGGAACCCTCGCACGTCGTAACGAGTTTCAGTGGGAAATGTGGAAGAGCAGCCACGGGGTGAGGTATGGAGCGGTGCGTTAGTCATTCTGAGTGGGACTCATACTTCTGGCAAGTGAGCAAAGCTGACACCTCCCTTCCCTTTGAGTTGGCACGAGGTGTCTCACTGCTCCTCAACAGAAACCAACAAAGGCCTCATAGACGGCAATAACTAAGAGACATCAAATGTTGGCTCGTCGTGTAGAGAGAATGTGTAAATATATCTTCAAATGTGTCCTCGTGTGTTGTTTTCTCCCAGTCTCTTTCTTTCTCTCTCCCCCTCGCTTCCCCCGATGCGGGGGAGGTAGGTTGTTGTCATGAAGCGCTGTTCTACTGTCGGCTGATCAATATGTTGCTGTTTTTTTTCCCTTTCAGAGGAGAAGACACAGCTGGTTCTAAATGTCGACAAACAGCTTGAAGAAGTCAGAGAGTTGGTATGTCTTTGATCAGTAATTTTCTCCTCTTCCCATTTCCTAAATAATGAATTTGTGCAAAGAGGGTGGGGACAAGTTTCATTGGCACCAGACAACGGCACCTGTATTATCCTGGTTGTGACATGACACGCAGACACACATACACACTTCACATGGCGGAAAGGAAGCTTCCTCCTCACATGATTACTTTCCAGTAATATGCTTTTAAGTGACACCCCTATGACACATTTCAAGCCATTATCTTGAGGTGGGAGTCTTCATGTTGCTGTTTAGAAAACGAGCAAAGTCACCTGACAGAGACAAATTGTTGTTGCAGTTGTCTTGTTATGTCACAGTGATTAGTTTCCTCCCAATCCGCCACACAGAGACCTGTCTAGCCATGCATCAAATGTACTTTTACTTCATTCACCGTGACATTGTTGGGCCTGTGCATGTCGCTGCAATGAAGGGGCCCTCATATTTGATTGTGTATTTATTTACAGAACAGCCTTCCTCTGTCGCACCTTTTATCACAGCTGAGTGACGTGAACGCGAGGCTTTTTTCCTTTTACAATCAACATTGGAACATATTAAAGTTAATGCCGCTGAAGTTTCTCATTTCAGAAAGTTTTATATTTTCAGAGTTGTCACAATTTCTGTCTTGAGCAGCTTTTTGGCATAGATAAGAAACTTTTTTGAGACTTAGCAATACAACATTTACAGAACTGCGTAAATGGTAAGAGGAATATGATCATTAGAGCATATGTATGGAGGCCTAGATATTTTCGCATCTATTCAAGAGTGCCATAAAAGCAATTATAATTAAAAGTACACATTTCACCAGGTTGGCACCGGGAAATGTCAACGTAATGTTTTATATTCCAAATCTTTTTATTTTGTTAGCCAGAAACAATATCTGAAATGTTTGCTAAATTAACTGGATTAACTGCGGGTTTTAGCTGGAGCAGATGGACCTGGAGGTGCGGGAGATCCCCATCCAGAGCCGAGCGATGTACAACAGCAGACTGAAGAGCTACAAGCAGGAGATAGAGAAGCTCGAGAAAGACTTTGTAAGTACCTAAACACCTTCTTAAATCTTTGTCAGTGCTTATTCAAATATGACAAATATAATGCACATCATCAGCATTTAGCAAATCTTCTTTTAAAGTGTGAATTTCTAACACTGCATGTGATGACAATCTGTAGTTGTTGGAGTAGTTGGAGTAGTTTGCCCCCTCAACCAAACTCTCTCTCTAACACACAGGTTATCTCGCACAGACACACACACACTCATACACACACAAACACACACACACTCATACACACACGCACACAGGCCTACACCGAGGCTCATTGGTGCATCCACTGAGGTTAATACAGAGTTCCTATTTGAACTTACAAGTGATGCCTTTTGAGAGCAGCTTGTGTGTGTTTGTGTTGTTGCTGCAGAATCTGGCCTTGTTTAGTAATTCATAAATCACTGTATGTCTTGACTTGATCTCTAGCTTCTATCAAAGCTTAATGAACAGCCCAGTCTTGTGGCTCCCTTGCTTTTAGTCCACATTGTTGGCTCCCAATATTGCTCACGGTTTTTCACTTTATCAATAATATGATAGCAACGAGCAATGATGGCAACTATTTAATGTAATGCTTGCTTGTTTTTGTTTTTCTCACCTTCGTTGTATTCCAATTACCCCAAGTTGTATCTTTAATTCATTGTTTGAATTCAAATCTTTATGTAGCAAAAGTATGTCTCTTTAACGATATCTTTATTTTGCCTGTTGTCTGTTGTGCTGGTGGTGCTCACAACACAATAATAAACCCTTAGTGTACATGCAACTGACCTTGGGCTCGAGAGAAGACGAGTCCTTCCACGAATCAAATGGGATGTGAAATAAATCCACAACCTCAGAATGGGTTGGAAAAATAAACACTGAATTGGATGTTTAAGAACTTTAAAATTAATTGACATAGGCTCACCTGGGATTGGTGCCACATTTAACCTTCTCACTAATGTGGTTCCAATTAAGTTTTTTATTACCTTTTTAGATTTTGGCAAGATAATCAACAACCTTTGCTTAAAACCTTGAAATTAATTGAAGCTTTCCTCCCACATGTGAACTTTTTCTTTCCTTCGATAGAGCGCTTGTTGTTAGGTAGCTAATGCTTGAAGGAAGGGATTTCAGGAAATGATGGTTCATTACAATCAGAATTTCAAATGTTTTTTTTTTTGTTCCAAAATGAAATGAAAGGTGTGAGAACCATATTTGAACCAAATAGAATCATCAGTATATGAGAAGCTGGATATTATGAATCTTCCTATAAAATTCTGTAAACCAATGCTGTGAGTTATGACATACAACTCATCTGTATCTTAACATTTTGTGTCTCACAGCCCATGCTCCTACCACTGGCAAACAAAAATAACCCGAATTTAAACCTCCTTATGTGTCACCCTAATTGTTTTTCTCAATCATTTGCTTAATATCTAATATCCTTCATCACAAATTGCTTCGTAATATCTGTACTGAATTAAATGCGGGAATATAAGAACATTTCCCCCCTAATCCATCACTGTTCCAAATGCAGAACAAACAAGTAAACATGCATAAACAACCCATTTGGATGGAGTTATCGTGTGCTAGTGATCTGTGAGCACACCGCAGAGATGTGCTTACTGAGATCACAGAGGAGCTCTCAGTGCCAAGACAGTTTACTTTCCTCGCCATGGGCATTTAATTGGCTGGCGATTAATCTTTAACTTTTCTTCTCCCCACACTTACCGTGCTTAATCATCAAGCAGTTAACACCTGCTGTGGCTGATATTGGTGCTTATTTTCATTACTGGCATTTTGATGCCCATCTTAGGGGCATGTGTGGGAAAATTAGTTTTGTTTTTTTTAACCTAGAAAAAGTTAGCATTCCTCTACTTTATAAAAACAAGTCTTGCGTGCACAGTACACGAACAGAACATGATTATATCTAGCCTTACTTCCATATCACTGCACACTAAAGTTGTATGTGTCAAGGCCCACAATACTGACATACAAAGCAGAAGGTAGCAGTAGGATAGTCCTAGTGGATGAAGAATAGAGGGAAAATGGCCTGCTTGTAACTGTGACTCCTCAGTTTGATGGAGTCATTTTCATTTTTACACCTCTGTGTGTGGCGTGGTCAGATCAGTGTGCATTTAAACCAAGATCACTCACCTCAGACTGTAACATCTAGTATATCTGGCCTCCTGTAAATGTGATGCAAGTGTTCAGAAGGCAAGAACTTCAGCCCCCTCAGATGTGCCAAATGCTATAGCCGAGCTCAGCCTCTTGCTTCCTGCAGGCCTAGGGAGGACATGACACACCGCTCGAAAGGCGTCTAGTGGAAAAAAGGCAATCTCCTTTCTTTTTAATGTAAAAAGCTCTGGCTTTGTTGTGCTTTCCGTGGATATCAAGGCCTTTCCACTCCCTCACTACCCAATCCCCCCCGCAACCCCACCCCCTACTGGCCTCCCACGGGTGTCTCCCCCCTTAACCTGCTCTCTCCTCCCCGCATTCACCCATGGTTTGAAGTCTTCCTACCACCGGTGTGCCAGCTTGAGACCTCATTCCTGCTCCTTTCCAGACAGGGCCCAAGTCGACCTCAGTAACCCAGCCATTTCATCCAGGAAGACAACTTATCAAACGGGCATCCCAAAGGTGTATATATGAGATGTAGCTTTGTTGGCTGAGCTGACAGCTTCATCGCGATAATGGACGGGGCAGTGGGGGTCTTAAAGGTGCTGGGTCGCGGCAAATGGGCATTGCAGCAGCTAAAGGGGATGCCAGCCTGACAAAAAAGAGTAAGTCAGAGTGTGTGTGGGGGGGGGGGCATGAAAAAGGACAATGAAAACCTTTATTGATGGAGTTGGCTTGTT